>VVHJ01001022.1:36732-72588 GCA_015107715.1 Tylochromis polylepis | reverse complement strand
GGTTTATTCATTCGCCAAACAAGCAAAGGGATTGGGATTGTGTCACGAAGGCCATCTGGTCCAAAAACCGCTTCCAAATCAAACATGCAGAGCTGCCTGCTGTGGCCGAAAGTGGCACCAACCTGAGTGCAGGTCGGACTTAAGTCCGACCTGCACTCAGGTTGGTGTTTGACATCAATTGAATGACCCCAGGGTTTAATTCTTGTCTTTAATCACTTTATTGACAATAACGATTGTCTTGGCATATTCAGTATTGTCTGCTTCTCATGCTTCCTTACAACCCGTCCTGCCCACAGCTTGTCTGAGGTCATATCCATTTACCCGTATTTACTTGCAAAAGCACAAAGACAGGCCCGCATGCATCTACAAACCAACTAAAATGTCAAACAATGTCTAAAATTTCACTTTCAAACCAAATTTATTCCACCAAAAATGAACCGTTTGGACGTCTTTTGAAGCTCTGATCAAAAAAACGATTCCGTGGATAAATTTGTGGTTCAAATTAAGTTAAATGCCTGCCTGAAACCACACTCTTTCCTCTCACTTTTCAGGCAAATTTAGACGTAAAGGGACGTCGGAAAGCCATGGCCTTTAAGAGGGATGTCTGTTTTCAGACCCACCGGATTTAGGCCAGAAAAAACAGTCTGTGGACATCTGGTGCTTGGCAAGAATAATCAGTGTCATATTCTACACTTTATTAATAATCTTTTGATTGGACGGGCTCTTTGGCATAAGATAGAGACGATTATTAACATTTCCGAAGGATTTGCAGCGAGAAGATGAGCCTCGAATCAAAAAGGGACACTTTTCAGATACGTTTTCTTGCTTTGAAGAGCCATCTATTCCACACGGTGATATGACCCTTTAAAGTTTACCCAAGAAGTGCAGTTTTTGAAGTTTTCTTCAGTGAAGTATCAGAAAAAAGATCAAACATCCAGGATACCGATGCTTCTGCTCCTCTTATGTATTCATACTCATGATACTGATCCTCACAGTTGGCTTTGAATTGTGACACTTGGAGTGGGTTTAGAACTGATATCTCTTGTATTCATGAAGGATGTTGTGGAAAAATAACTAAAAAAGGACCAGTTTTGAAAAATATTGGAAAACATTCAGAGTGTTAAGGTTAACATTTTGCATTGATGTATTAAGTTACCTTTGAGGAGTTAGAAAAAGTCACAAATGGTTAACTGAAGAAATAAAACTAAAAAACTGCCTCGCAGTGGCAAATATCCACCTCTTTGGTCCGGCTGATGAGCGCTGATCAGGATCTCGTGGCCTTCTCCCATCATGTGCTGGACAGAAAAATTCCTTCAGTCAATCGGGGGGCTGGCGAGCAGCGGCCGGCGAGGGCGACAACAACAGCTCAGTGTGCCGCGACCCCCACCTCCCCCATTCCTCCCCTTCCTGCGCTGCCAATTCATCAGGCTGGGCACGACACGAGAATTGCAGCCCCCTTAATGTGGAGGCAATCAGGGACTCAATCAGAGCCGCAGAGCACAGTGGGAACCGCACTCCCAGCACATGTGCGCAGGAGTACCCCGAGGGCCCCAAAGCTGCAGAACTAATGAGAGAGAATATATGTGCCCCACAAGTATGCGCCCTAGAGAGCGCGAGCGGCAGCACAGGGACCCAGCACCCTTAGAGAGAAGGAAGAGGAGGAGGAGGAAGGAACAAGAAAAAGTAAATCAAGGCAAAAACGCCGCTGCCGTGATGCCGTGATGACCCTTTAACTCAGAGACCCTTTCACCGGACACTACGTTTACAAAAATACCAGTCGAGGGTACCGAGGGAGAGCTCGGGAGAGACACGTGGCCTGATTTAGATAATAGATGTTGCTTTTCTTCCTTTTTTTTTTTGTTAAATTACTGTCAATTATTCAAACGAAACATTTGGAGTGAGAACAATGCCTAATTGGGAGTTACCAAGAAAAGCAAACTGTCCCCCATTGTGCCTTTTGCAACTTGCTCTGTCCTACTTTTCTCTGGTGCTGGGTGCAACAATGAAAATGCCAAAAAAGAAAAAGAGAGAGAGTGTGTGTGTGTGCGTGTGTGTGTGTGTGTGTGTGTAGGGGTGTGTGTGTGTGTGTGTGTGTTTTAACCCTGAAAACAAACAGGTATGAATCCTGGAAGCTTGCATTTGCAGGAAGCTGCTCGGCTTAAATAAAACCCCAGTGTGTTTTCTTAACTGAACCATCCGCCCGATTCTTGATGCTCTAATGCTTTTGGTATGCCTCTCCCTGACCTAGAAACAGGGATAAGCATCAGGCTTAATCAGGAAAAATGGCAGCTTGCTCACTGTACACTTATGAATGAGGCTCTCATTACTGGAGGTGGGGGCTGGAAACCCTTCGTGACCATTAGATTAGAGCCATCTCATGAATAGTCATAAGGCCGGCACGTCTTTCTCGTGAACCTGCTCTCTGTGGTATGAATATTCTAATGAGGCCCGGCCCGTTTTCTCTCCAAGGCCAGCTTCTTCTTCTTCTTCTTCTTTTGCTGCTGCTCATGAATATTCATGGTGGGAGGGAGGATGCTCGCACCGCGCGGGTCAGTCAGACGCAGTGATCCAGCAGCAGCTCCGGCTTAACCAACCATCTGGAGCATTTAGGGAGCACAATGTTACTGCACCCCAGTGAGCCCCCGACATAAAATAAAGTACAACATGAATTACATCACTGAGGAGCAGCGTGCTTAAACTCCCGTGAAAGGACTCCGTCGCTCAATTTCTCCTCAATGGAAACTGAATCAGCTGATCAAAGCGGCCCCTTCCCGGGCGTTAGCTCCATCGTTACCGGCTTCATCAGAGTTTGGGGCCCAAAACGTGTCTGAATGTTCCCAATCAAAAAATGTGGCGTTTAGCGAGGCAGCACTTTGAGGTTTTGATTAATCAGGAGTTTGGGGGACTTCAGTGCAGATTTCGAGGTGGCTATTTGACTCTAACAAGGTGAGGCAGCCGTGCTGCCGCCACCAAAGGAATAGCACAAGGATACAATCAAAGCAGAGTTTTAGTGACACTCACACAGTCATTCATGCTCTCATTTCCTCTTGATTAGTTTACTGTAATGATCTTTTTAACAACTATCAATCAGAAAACAGTAAATCGACTTCAGGTGGTGCCAAAGGCAGCGGCCAGACCAAGAAAATTGAGCATATTTCTCCTGCCTTAATGAAGCCGCACTGGCTTTTAAGATTTTACTTATTACCTTTAAAGCCTTTCACTGCCGTTCCCATAGCGACCGGAGCGCAAATCCTGCAGGCAGAAACCTGTTAGCTGCTCCCACCTCACACTTAGAGGCAAAAGGCCATCAAGCATTTGATAAAGTTTTAGATTTCACTGGATCATCTCCAGATTTTAAAGCAATGTATTAGTCATTGGGAACATAAGTACTTTCTTTGTTTGAGCTCTTTAAAACATTATTTTTTCAATATCTTATATGACATTTCAAATAACACAAAAAGATTGATATGTTACACTAGATTTATATTTGAACAATGCTGACGTCAGCACAAATGATCTGTGAAAACATTGCAGATGTGATTGTTGGGTATTTCCAAATTACCAATGCTGACATCAGCAGAAAACATCAAGGTTTTACTATTGCCCTTCGGGAGGAGTTGTGCTCTCTGAGTGCTCTTGTAATTGATTTGTAAATTCTAATATAATTAGAATTTAATTATAATTTCACTTTTGTAACGTCACTTTTGATAATTGCTATACCAATAAACTTTATTTTTATTATCGTTATTACAAATTTGAGCGAATTTAACCACACCCCCACCCCTCCAAAAAAAACATAAAATACTGGGGGGTTTATTTTGGGGGGGGGTTAAAACAAATGGTCACAGTCTGTTGGTGAATTAGCATCTGCCAAATTAGTCTTGACAAAACACAACACTTTCCTGTACACTGAACACTGTATATACTGCTTACCTCAGTGTCAGCATAATGACAATACAGCTGACTTGGGCATGTTGTAGCTACCAATGTAGCTAGGTTACAGCAAGCTAGCTGACCGTAAAATCAAGGACACTCCATATCCATACGTCTGTCCGTCCATCCACTTTCTGACACTTATCCAGGTCCTCGTCATAGAGTCAGCAGTTTAAGCAGAGATGTCCAGACCTCCCTCTCCCCGCGACTTCCTCCAACTTTTATTGGTGGGGGGCCACCAAGCTAGCCAAGAGATAAATCTTTCTGTTATGTTCTGGGTCTTCTCCCAGTAGAACATGCTCAAAACACCTCGTCTAGGAGGCATTCAGGAGGCATCCTGGTCATATTCAGAGCCATACTGAATTAAGATTCAATTTTCAAATTCATATCATGTTCAACTAGCTGTTTGCGATGTGGTCACTCTACTCTGACCTCCTCTTAAATGACCAACCTCTTCGTCCTCTGAGAATGATCCCAATCACTTTTAATAGGAAACTAATTTTCACTGATTGTTTCCTCTGAAGGGTGTCTGTGCTCAGCCTTTGCATTTACTGCACTTTCACTGGTTCACGTCCTGCGATAAGTTGTTTATCTGCTTTATTCTCCTTTCTAACTGTAATAATGACCATAATTTACAAAGAAACTACTGACTGAGGCCATAAACTCATCAGGAAACTGTTTACTAGGGTCATAGATCAATAGAGACAAGGGTCATTTTCCCACAGATGTCTGTACAACTGAAAGTCGTTTTTGCCTTCAGAGGAGTCACCCCCCTGGTGGCTTTTACAAAGATTGAGAACTCAGGTTTAAAGCATTTCCCTCTTTGGCTTCACTTTTCATCTTTTACACTGTTTATGACTATATAACTAGCTGATGAAAAAATTGGCCAGTTAAGTTACTAGATCAGCTGAGAGTTTGAGGAAGCAAGACTGGATTATACTATATGAGATAGTTTGCATGGGCAAGCAATTGTTAGATAACATTAGCTATGAAAAAAGACAGCTGATCTTGAAAACCAAATGATCTGTACATGAATCTAAAGTCCCGTTGGTGTTGAACACAATTTGTGCGGCTTTTGTTTTTCTGTGCATTCAGGGTCAACATTTCTAGAAAAAGACAGTGCAGCTGAGTTTTCAGATGTATCAACTACCATTTAGTTCCATTAGATTCAACAGAAGTCAGACATCTCTACAGCCAAAACTGGGCAGCTCAAACAATGAGCTACTTGGATAAACAGTACTGATTTCTATTTGAAGACAAACTCCTAACAGACTCTCTGGAAACATGGTGTCTGTGAAGCAGGAGAGGATTTTTCTGCCTCACCTGGATTGTGATGTCGTGTTTTTCATTTGAATCCCGAGCTTAAGCTGTACTGTAAATGGGGGTTTAATTGATTAACCATGAGTTCCCACTAAAATCGCAACCGCTTCACTGGAAACATGCCTGCAGGAAATAAAGACACTTTCTTCACGCCTCATTAACATTTCCATGCAGCTGTCAAAGCAAAATAAACCTTGAAATGCCATTATCGCGGTCACATAACCTTTTCTGTCAAGGACTGTATGTGCTAAGCTTATAGTCTGGCTTGGAAAGAGTGTTAGCGATGGAAATGGAAGGAGTCCTGAGAAAACAAATCAAGTGGGAAAGAAAAATGTCAAAGATCTCCTGTTTGCTCCTCAAACCAAATCTTCTTCTGAGACACAAAAATAAAACACACTGAGAAATCAGAACCTGTGTATATCCTAAGGACACTACTTTCAGATACTGACCTTCTGCTGTAGGTAGTTTTTTAGCATGAAACTTCTTTGTCCTCGACTTGTCCAACTTCCTCAAATTTTTTAACTACGCACTGCACACCATGCTGAGATATGCCAAGTTTTCAGCTAATAGCTCATTGGGAATCATCTTGTTGGTATGAAAATACTATTTTATTACTTTTTACTATTTTTCATAGATCAGTAACAGCTGCATAATTAAGACCAAAATGACTGACATGAATATTTTCTTCAATACTGCATTCAAATAAAATTGGCCCTTGTTCATATATATATATATATATATAGAGAGAGAGAGAGAGAGAGAGAGAGAGAGAGACTACAACTTTAAATAAAATGAAATCAACAGGCCACTACTTCTTGGAGACAGTGTGAATTTTGTTGCCTTGGAAAAAATAGCTGCAAGTCAGCCATTTTCCTGAAGCCTTCATTATTCACCGTGTTTATCTCTCTTTGACCAACTGGAACGCGATTGGTTGCTGAGCTGGATGGATACACTGACTCAGTGCAATGGCTCACTTTTCCCGTCGTCTGAGTTCATTTTGGATGATTCCCGTTAGCAACCACTGCATTGTTCTCCTTGACTTTGGCTATCCTGCAGTTATGACGTGTGGGGCTTCTGACCACAGCTCATGGTGGCATAGCTCACCAGCTATTCGTGAGGGTGGGACCAATAAATCTAAAGTTTTACTTTTCACATTCAGCTCTGTCTTCACCCCAACCAGGACCAGTTCAGCATCCACACGTTTTCAAACACTGCACCAATCCATCAGTGGATGCCCAGCTCCACTCTCATCTCATTCATAAACAAAACTCCATGATACCTGAACTCCTCAACGTGGCGCAGCAACTCCACAATTTTCCATCTAAGACCCAAGGTGTCTGACTAAGAGGTGCTGATACTGGTTCGCACTTGGTTGAATATTTATATATATATATAACCTTGCTGATGCATGTATAAGACCTAAAATGACCAGAATTATCAATTTACTGTTATTGTAGATGCCCACAGGAGGACAAGCCCAGATGATGAGCCCCTCCTGTGCCAGGTGAGGTGTTTCGGGAGCAGACCCCAGGACACACTGGAGAGATCATGTCTCTCAGCTTCAGAACACCTAGAAGTGCTTGAGGATGGTCCGAAAGTGGATGGATAGATGGAACAAAATAGATTAAAGAAAATTACTCTTTCCCATATTTTACAAGTAGTCAAAATTTATGGACAGGGTAGACCTGCATAGCGGAAAACGTTCAGAAAAAAAAACACCAAAAGTATTTAGATTTTTTTAAATTCCTTTGTTTGAAATCAATCATTTGAATTTGTATACAGTTTCAGTCTTATGTGGAGAAGGTAAATAACACGTGCCCACAGCAGGAATGATACAACTGGATTTGTTAAAGACTTTGTGGCTTTGGTGCTAGTTTAGGGTTAAAACGACTTTGTTTACCCGTCTGTTTGTGATAACTGCCGTTACACCTTATTAGGGGTCAGCAGGAGTCCTGTGTGCCCTCTTGACTAATCAGGGAGGTGCTGCTGTTGTGTTGTTGTGATTGTGGTTTCTTTTGCCACATGCACCCTGTGAGTCACGAAAGTATCCATGAGTGTTCAGGGTCTCAGAGACCTGAGACGCTGTGGCTGAAGTGGAATGCCTGAGGCGTGAGTCAGAAACCAGCCACAGTCCACAGAGCACGCTCAGAGGCGTGAAGTCACACCTGAATCCTCCCCAAAGAGGATGAAATACTCGGGTGAGCCTTTAAATGACCCGATTATCATGCCGGCCGGGGATTTTAGGCCAAATAAAAGCCAGTTGTGTTTTTAATTCGGTTTCTTTTCATGTGGATTTATACTTCTTGCTTTTATGTTTTCATTTCCTTTCTTAGATTCTGTTGTTATTTGTGGGCTTTATAGTCCTCACTACATCTAAATTAAAGCCTGAAAACATTCCTTTTCTCCAAATTTGATTAAGTTTCCTTCTGTTGTGTTTTTCCATCGTGTTTTGCTCGTTTGTTAGGGCATTAGGGGTGCCTGTGTTTTGTCTGACGCATCATTGTATTAAATGTGCCATCATTTTTCGCTCAATGCAGTTTATGGAAAGCCAATTATACCACAAGTCACAGATATATGATGTAAAAGGTATGGGGAATTGAGTAAAAATCACAATAGTTGTATTAAAAATTAAATTAAGATATTAGTAAAACTGTTTTGAATGTCGTTTGCAATTTAAATTTTTTTCATCAGCTGTTACCAGTCCCACAGATATGGCTGGTAGGGGCCCTTATTTGCATGTTTCTAGCAGATATGGCCTTCTTTGCAGTGAGAGTCTCACTTTGTTTATTTCTGTGGTTGCCATCATGGGTTCTCATTTCACCTGGAGCTCCATGTCATAAAATGATCACTCGGTTTAAAAGCACTCAAAAAGCTATTTTACCTGTAGAGATATCAGCAAGTGAAAGTGTTACTGCCCCTCATTTGTGACGAGTCTAAGCTCAATCAGTCATTATACCATCCCCTCGAGGACTGCTTATATCAGCGGTGAGGTGTCGGCTCCAACCTCCACTTTAATTTTACAGCGTGTTAAAGAAACCACAGACTGCTGATAAGCTGAGGAAGAAGCTGCTGAAGCCCCGGGTGAAAGAAAACCTGAAGATGTACGGTGCATATTTTGATAAGTGCAGTGGAACATTCCAGTCATTCTCCACCATAAACTCCTGAGAGCGAGCAGCAGTGACGCCCTTCACAGTGAGACCCTCTTCTTCTCTTCCCCTGCAGCTCTCTCTATCACAGTTTCTCATCCGGACCTGCTGTCTTATCATTTCTCCCTCCTACTCACTGAAGGTCACCATAAAGGGCCTCGATGGAGAAAGTTTCCACTTGTCTGAAATGTTGAGAGGCACTTTAATGTGTTTGTGTTTCTGTTTAGCGGCTCAGCAAGCTGTTTTTCGCCCACATTACAACAAACCAGCAGTGGAAAAACAACCCAAATATCTGGTCTAAATTTAGCAACATTGCAATGGAAAAATACTAAATGAAAGGCTAAAGTCCTGCAATTAGATGGTGAGCATATTTTAAGAGTGCATCATCCTCTGAGCATCTTTAAAGTCTTCACAAATTTATCGAACAAACCAGCAGATGCCAAATAGTTTTGTCATGGACCAAACAGCTGGACCACCAGCAACCAACCACCTATAAAACCACCTAACCAATAATCCAAAGGTTGAGCCACCCAACAAAACAACCGATCAGTGACCCAACTCTATATACTAAGGTAAAGACCCTACAGTAATAAAGAAAAACCCCAACAATCAGATGATCCCCTATGAGCAACCACTTGGCAAGACTGGGAAGGAAAACCTCCCTTTTAACAGGAAGAAACCACTGGCAGAAACAGGTACCGGCAGGGGCAGCCATCTGCTGTGACCGGTTGGGGGTAAGAGGAGGGACAAGACAGGCCAAAAAACACACTGTGGAGGATGCAGATATAACTTTCTAATTCTAAAATCTCATGTTTCTGTTTCATATCACAAGGTTCAAACTGCAAAAATGTGAAAACAGCCATTGATTTTTTTTAAGGAATTAAAATGAGTTAAATAATAGATAAACTTGTGATTAGTTTTAAACCAGGAAAATAGTGATGTATCAGTGTCCACAAGTATGATTAAATTCAGTGTAATACATTCTGTGACATGGAAATGTGTGTGTAAAAACAGTCTGCAGTGAAAGTGAAACTACCCTTGACATCTACATCCATCCTACCCTTGATTTGGGTAAGATGGATGTAGATGTCACAGATCTAGTGTGTTTTCTTGGCTCTCCTGGGGCTGGATTGACTCAGGGCTCTGCATGTGATTTTGTGCGGTGGAGAAAGTACGGACACTGACCAAAGACAAGCTCAGACACTCAACAAAATAGCGCCTGTTTGTAGAGAAACACCTTGGCACAGGCCTGAAAGTCTGTATCACTTCATATCTGTTCCTGTTCATCTTGAGAAAAAACACCTACAAAGGACAGCAGTGAAAAGAACTCACTGTCACTGCCTTTTCAATATGGCTGTGCATGTTATCTACCTCCTGTACTGCAGAGTGCCCTGGACTGGAGTACTTCAGTGTAATCTTTTCTATTTGAGGTTACCTGGTCAAGAAGTCTGCCGTGGCAAAAGTCACTGTAGAGCATCGATTCTGTGGCACACGGGTGTCACAGGTGTGAGCGTGCACAACGCGTTCGAGTATTTTCATCACTGTGCTTGAAATGTCGTTAGCTGACGTTGCTTCTGTCCACAAAGGACAATAGCCCTTCTTAGTTTGTGACCTGTGAGCAGTAAGATTATAAGTTTATGTCTGCAGAAAAATGAGCTGATTTCATCTCATGGACATGAACTGGCTTTCTATTAGTCAAAACAGACTGCTGGGTTATCTTTATCCTCTCTGTCTATTTTTGCTCTCTGGCAGTGTCATGTGCCTTACCTTTTCCATGGACGTGAAAGCTTAGGTTGAATTCTGTGTTAAATATGACTCTCTGTATAAGAGAGATTCTTTAACAGGTCTGTAGACATCGTACAGTCTTGAAACACTGAGTTTTGGCTCAAGGCGCTGCCTGTTTGTTGTGGCGCGACAACAATGGGACTCAACAGCTGGAAAAGAACTGATGTGTGCCTTGACGTGCTCCTCCTGAGAATCATCTATGTGTCTGTTTGCATGTTTCGCCCTTGCTTCTGGTTTTGGCTGGTGAGACCTGGTGCCTATCCCCCCCCATGGGGGATAAAAACAACATCAAAGTTTTAACAGTTCTCACATTAATGTAAAAAAGAATAATTAAGCTATAAAGTAAATAAATAAAACATTTTTGGCTTACCACCACATAACAAAACAAACTCTTAAACAATTTCCTGTTCCTCTCCCTTGAACTCTTTGCGCTGCTTTCTTCGCTCTGCCTTTGTCTGGTGCTTTTCTCCTCTCACCTGTCCTTCTGAGGTTTGATACTGGAAATAACATTGGAGAGCATTGTGGTCGAAATACAAAATGCCATAAAGCCATAATTTTATATAAAATATGAAATAATAATCAGCGTTTATACACTCCACTAGTATCCATGTAGGTATTCATACATATCCAATACGTAGAACATTGTATTACCAATTTAGTACGAGGCAATAAAAATGCGTCTGTCACCACATAGTCTGGAGTCATGTGAATAAATAACACTTCCAAAGTAAAGGTAATAACAGATTGGTGTGCTAAGATCTCCACACCCATGTTAATGAAGCCTCCATGCTGAGATCAGCGTGGGATGTTTTGTCTCTGTTATTACCCTGTGGCACTTTTAACCAACCACTAATGTACCTGTGAATATAAACACTTTGTTCAGGAAAGACCGCACACCAGAGATCAAATCCTTTAAACCACAGCACTTTTTAGACACCTGAGGAAGAAACAACGTGATTTACTAAACAGGAAAAAACTAACGATAACTCTTTTAGAGATTAACTTCTAGGAATGCTTCTTTCCCATGCAGTCTTATTGGAAAAGAAATTGAAACCTCTGCTTTTTCCACATCTTGAATTCTACTCAATGCATGAAAATGACTTTTTGATATCATCTACCTGCGCATGGCCTTGAAACACCACAGTTTCCTGTGAGAGTGCATCAGCTTCCCCCAGAATTTCTTTCTGATGGAAAACTCCGTCAATATTCTGATGGAACATCAACCCAAAATGGACCGAGAGGACTCATCTATTCAGCATGCAGCTGACAGTAAAGCATTGTTGTGCCCCGGCCAAAGGTTTTCTAAGCGGTTTTAGGTCACTGCAATGGTTTTTTCCACTGCCTCACAAAGCACCTTAGACTAAACTGCCCAGTAAAAATAAAGCCAAGTCCACATTACTGCAAAAGGAAGCCAAGCAGAGAGTCCTTAGTTTTCTGCTGATTTATCCAAACTAAAGCCAATGGCCTAGACAGCTGTTAGCAAGCCCCTGGTCACTAGGATAAAATGTATGTTCCTTGACCGGTTCCTGGAGGTTGCTGGCAGTCACTAGGCAAAATTGGTTGCAAAGGTATATTTGGTGTCACTCCAAAAACGTCGTTTCAACTGCAGATTTCTTCGGTCGCCTGTAGTTTGCACAGAAGAGGCCGAATTGTCTGTAAACAGTCATCAGTTGCTCACCAAGTGGTAGTGAAACTGTGTGAAAAGTCATAAAAAACATTCATCTTTAAAACAAGGCGTAGCTTTTATTTTGAAAATAAATATTCTCCAGTTTAAAGTTTCACTACTGCTCGGCAGCTGGTTGCCTAGGGTTTGAAGACAAGTTCATGTATTTCATGCAAACTATAGCTGATTGTGAAAATCTGCTAACAGTCAAAGCAAGTTTACACCAACCAGTTGAGGAATACACATTTATACTTACCAACTAGAGGTTGCCGACCAGTCTCTAGGCCTGCATGACTGAGGCCTTTAGTGCTCTTTCTTCTGTGCAAAAGTTTGTTTTGTACCAGGTTATGTAGCGGGAGTTGGCTGAGGTTCATTAAATGACATCATAACTGAATATTTGGGTATACTGTATATAGGCCACTCTACCAGCTCTTTGATCATCTGACTGTTCACATGGCACAGAATGTATTTTTCCTATATGTTTTTCTTCTTTATTTCTTTCATGTTCAGCCATTTCTGCTGAACGCATGCAATGAAGACGTGATCTGAGATGTTGGAGTTACAGTTTGAAGATTCTCCAGGCGACAGGTAATACCAACATGTCACATACTGTAAATGTATGACTGATGATTCAAGACCTCGCCCTCTCCCAAAACAAATTACATCTGCTCCTCCTGCTTCATAAATCAGCAGAAAAAAAAACCACACTCAGCGCTGGTTGTGTCTGTCAAAGCTCCTTGCCTGTCAGACCTGCCAAATGTGATAGCAGCGTATTTACCTGAGGTTAGTGTGCGCCGTACAGCGTGCCCCGGGGCTCCGTTCATTAACATTCCTGTGTTTTGTGGTGGACCAGCTAATGCTGCGCAACATGATAAAACAGCTCTCGCGTGTCACCTGACAAGGCCACAGACTTTACTCTATAATTGACTCGGCTTGATTCCTCCACACACCGGCCACCATGGAGCTAAAAACATCCCATAAATACCTCATACCCCTCCTAGTCTGAAGAATCTCAGGACTTTGTGGCTGTTTTGATTGTGAAAAAGCCTTTAAATGTTTTCATGAAACTACAACCTTAACTGAACCGTTTGGTGCTTCCAGCTGCAGTTCCTCTACAGACCACTAGATGGGGCCTCCAGGAATACGCAAAGTATGCATCCAAAAATTACCTTGTTGGGTAGTTAATTCACATTTTATTTTTACAACACCACATAAACAAATATTTAAGTTTGTGCTGTGTGGGGAATACGAGTGTTAAAATATTTAAACTTGAGCCGTTGTTGCTGGGACACAAATCTCGTCATTGTGGCCATGTACGTCCTTTTCAGGTACAGCGAGGCAAGATGTAAGACTGTCATGATATCTTTCAGTCACTAAATGCTTTGCAATTTCAGGTCATACAATCCTCAACATCATGGTGCCAATTTGGCATCTTATGGTACAAAAACAGCTGCTCATACTGATGTGAGTGAACCGTTTTTTATAACAATTATTGTCATTACTGATCAATTTTTGGCTTTATTACCTTATATGCTGGATTAAATGTTCACATTTTCTTTATGACCTAAGTGTACAGCCAAAACATGTTGAGTTCACTGTGATATCCATCAGAGAAATGCAGATAATCATTAACAGGCGAGACAGTGAGTGACAATCCAACATTATCTGACTCATTACCCTCTTATTTCTGTTTCCCAGAGTTTCATTTTGAAGCCTCTGACAGGCATCTCCCTGACTTTCTGTTTTTTTGGCCTCACGCCTTTCATTTTTGTTTTTGTCCCCCTTTTCTCATGGCTGAGCAGCGGCAGTAGATAATATCAGAGTCGACTCGTCTGTTCATCACCTGTCAAAGTAAGAGTCAGCTGTGTTCCCACTGAAACATATCATTTCACACCAATTAACAAAAACATTTCTCATTTAAGCGTCTTCAGCCCAGACTTAGCAGATTATTTTTAGGGGTATTTATACCATGATTGATACCTACATGTCACGCTGTTTACCTCTATGTGGTTCTTATTCTTCCTGATGTTTACCTCTTCTTTATGCAAGTGCCTCTAGAGGCACAGAAAGTGAATAAGATCATGTTTTTACTGACCGTCAACCCAACACCAGCAGTAGGTGATTGTGTGCCTCCTCCCAGTCATGTAGGATGTAACACTAAAGGTCAAACACTTAACCCCTGAAGTCCTGCTGAGATTTGCTTCGATATAATTAGGGTTGTTTGGAGTTTTCGTACGCCTGGGTGGGTGCAGCGAGCTCTGCAGTGGTCTGTTCTTATTCCCAGTGCTAGAAAGCATTTTCAGGGACAACCAGCACTGTATATACTGTGTTGGTCCTAATTGTGAAATACACACACACACAAAAGATTTAAAAAGCTGCAGTTCCATGAGCATCCACTTGAGGCTGGCTAGTCTATCCAAATTAGAGACAGTGTAGTGACTGAGGTCCAGGCAGATGCTATTTCATCTTGTTCAGAAGTAAGGTCTTAGGTTATCTGGTATATAAATTATGCCTTAAGCTTATTTTTTGCTATCCATTAAATTAAAGAGGTGCCAAGAATGACGCTAGCTAGCCTCTTAGTGCTAGTGTTAGCTAGTTTACTACAACCAGTGTCTAAAGCGTCTAAAGAGGGGTCCACACAAGAACAGATTGTAGAGATGTAACAATAAAAAACAACAGGCAAAATAACCATTAAGAGCACAAAGAGTTTAAAGTGCCTTCATTTACTATTTCCAGGTAAGAAAACGTTAGTTTGCTACATTTTACATGGATGTTTGTGCTCGTTTCAGCCTAAATGGACTGCTCGCTGGGTTGCTAACTGATAAGTTTAGCTAGCAAAGTCAGTGATGCTAACATAGCTAACTAATAGGTTTAGCTAGCAAAGTCAGTGATGCTAACATTATAACAGATAGGATTAGCTAACAAATGCCTTAAAACAAAGTTTATCTGTTAGACAGGAAAGAAAAATACAACATGGGGTTGCCCAATGCCATTATCTGCGGCAGGATTTTGGAGGCTGTTTTGTTTTGTTTTTTACTTGCAATAAATGACTTAGATAAGTGCATAAAATATTCAGTCACATGGCCCAGAGACCAGTCGGTGATCTCATGGTAACCATCAGTTGATACCCTAACTACTCTGCAGTAACTCACCAACTCTCTGAGAGGTACTGAAACAGTTAAAAGTGCAATGCAACCTGGAAACAGTGTCTGCAACCATACGTTTCAAAAGTCCAATTACTTGCAAAACATTTAACCTTAAAATATCAACTATTTGCAGACAATTCAGCGTCTTTCATCCCAACTACAGTAGACCACAGTAACCTGATAGCAACTAAAACAATCACAAGGAGATTTTTTGATTCATCACTGTGAACCACTTTGTAACTGATTTCAGCAACCACTCATACACATTTAGACTTTGCCACATCTCTAGGCCTGTGTGACTGAGGCTTTCTAGCTTCAGGAAGTCTTATAATTAGAAAAAGTTGGTTTTTGTTTTTTGTTTTGTTTTTTAATTAAGTGCAATAATGTATTTGTTTTCCGAAAGTGGAGCCTTATATACTTACAAATATTTATACATTATTGGATGTCTGGATATTGGATGTTTTTGTTCTCATTTTAGTCAAAAGTTTCATGTCAAAACATACTGCTAGCAGCATGTAAAATAACAACCACGTGCTGATTTTTAATTGTGAAAAACTGGCAAATTTGGCCAAAAAATCATGATGCTGACTGTATGTTAGAATCCATAACTGTGTTAGAGTAGGTGAGGATTGGTAATTTGTAGCTTTAAATCGAATATCTTAAAAAAATGTAAGTGTAACTCAATATAAAAGAGTGTCTATCTAAATGATAGCCCAGTTTTTCCTATTTTTTTAATTTAATTTAATTACAGGATCCATTATAGCTCATTATATAAGGAAGTTTGGCACATTACTCCAACAAACAGTTGAAACTCTCTCATACAGGTCAAATTTCCAGTGAGTAAATATATAGGTAAGAACAGTTTCACCTTGTGCCCAGCAACGGTTTAATATTTATCAAGTATGACACGAGATGATTGGCAGTCAGCTGGGAAAAACCCTCAGGCATCATCGTCTCTCCTTATACTGACAAGTATGGGAATTTTTGTGAGCCATTTAGGGGCACCTCCCACATCACAGAAGGTAGATATGTGTTATTGCATGGGGCAAACATGGCAACCGTCAAACTTAATTGCACCTTGAGGTTTTTCAGAAGAAGATGTCATGTCAGCCATCAATATTAAACACCTGGAAGTGCTCACAACAACAAACCCAAACAATCTGTAATAAGAAGTTTATTTTTCAACAATAACAAAGAACAAAATATTTCAAAAGCATATTTATATGTTACATCGACTGTACAGAGACTGGATGGTGTGGGCGGTACACTAAATGGAAGGATGCTAACAAAAAGAGGAAACTAAGAATATTTAAGTCATCTGATGAAAAAATATGAAATATTCCATGTCTAGGTACAAAATAGAAAAAGGATTAAGCAGATTATGGACTGATACTATACCCTGATACAGTGTTTAGGCCTCTTAACTGTCACAACATCATTTACAACAACAAAACATGACAACATTGCCATCTTTCAATAGCTAAACCTCTTGGCCTCTTTGGTTCCATGATTAGGTATAATACATTTGAACAGAACTCAATTTTGCTTCTATAAAAATAACTTTTATTTTTTCAATGGCAGTTTCTATTCATTTTTTTTTTTTATGACTAGTCACGCAACTCCTCAGTGCAAATACTCTAAGAACCAGTCGCTTTGAAGAATAAGCAAAAGATTACAGTGGCAGGTGGGCCTGGGGTTGGGCATCGGGAAGGAGGCTGGAGAAAACATGAGATAATGAGCAGTATCCAAGTCTCAGGTATTTCTCTTTACCCACTGAATACGAGAAAAATGTGTAACGGGCTTGTGAAATAACAGGTCGCTGAAGCGTTTAACCTGAAAATATCAAAGTGACTGAGGCCTGAAAGTGTGTCTCAAAGTGTGTTACGGTGCCAAACAGGCCGCGATGGGAACTCCGCTGGGATGCATTCATTTAAAAATCACTATTCGTGCATCGCATTTGGGTCAAAGTTAGCCCCAGTTAGCCTCTTTTTACATTTCAGATGATTATTTTTCTAATGGCAGTAAAACTTTTTTTAGATTAAAGAGAAGAAAACTCCAAAAGATTGTTTGATTGAGCTGGTATAGCAATCTATGGATGACATTGAAACAAACTTGTACATTACATGTGCAGTTGTAGAACGATTGTAGGTGCTGTTTGGAACCACTGATTGCTATTTTACAGGCAAAATAAACAGTGTGCTGTATCAGTAAAAAGTGCGTATATGCAGAAGTGGACCTTTTACGCCGATACAACAAGATTAATGTGCCCATTACTCCCTTCCATATTATATTTGAGCCAACAGCAACACATCAATTGACACCAAACTCTAAAAAGTTACATTAGTTGAAAGAGTACCAGGGGGGTCCTTGGACAGTTTTCTCCATTGTAAGAACCCCTGGACTAGAAGATACATTAGTTTAAGCTGCTGTGTTTGACTGGTTGAACGTTACTGTGCAACATATTCAATATTTAGCCAACCAAATCTCAAAAAATTGCAAGAGTAAATACATTTATTTAAATAAAATTTAAAACATTGGTTTTACTCAATACACACACACCACAAAGCAGTCAGCAACAGCTGACTAGTGCCCATGCTATATTATTGTTTGGTCTGTTCTTGCTGTTGGCAAAGTGATACACTTCATCACTCTGAGAAAATGTATTAAAGTACAGTAATTAGCCTATTTTTGTGGGTACCCTGCAATGCTCAGGTCCTTTGCTGGTATATAAATGTCATTTTAGGTAGGTGGTTGCCAGGCAGCATGATGATGTCATCATAATTCTGAGGTTTTGTGGATACAAATTATGTTAATGTTGAGAAATAAAAGTATATGATGCTTTTAAAAGCATTTATAGGTGCATATATTCTAAAAATTGGGCATTTCAACATGTTGATAGGTAGTTGCTAGGCAACATAATAACGTCATAATATCTGTCTATATATATATATATATATATATATATAGATAGATAGATAGATAGATAGATAGATATATAGCTATATAGATATATATAGATATATATAGATATATATAAGAACCTTCAGGCATCTGAGCTATACCAGTGTACGAAGTCTGGTTGCTCACCTCCCCGTCATGTTGAAGGAATTTCCAGACAAACAAACAAACAAACACACAGACAGAAATTTGGTGTGTGCATTTTTAGATTTGAGTATACTGAATAAGTCAAACTGTTGCCCTGCTTTTTTGTTGTTGCTATTTGTTTCTTTAACTATAAATCAAAGACGTTATTATGTTGCCTAGCAACTACCTATCAACATGTTGAAATGCCCAATTTTTAGAATATATGCGCCTATAAATGCTTTTAAAAGCATCGTATACTAAAGAGAAGGAATGTTTTTTCATCAGAGCCTCCCACCTAAAGCCCAGCACACCACTGCCTGCCACACTTACTTCAAGTATTGGTGATAGTTTGTCACTAGAGCTTAAGTTCATCTTTTCTGATATATGGGTAAATACTATACATTGCATAGCTCATGCGGCACTTATTTGTTTTAGAAGGACTGTGGGCGTTGATGTGCCACGTAGGGCTCATTAAAGGCATTTCTACAAGTGCTATCAAAGTGTGCGTCAGGAAGTGCAAAGTTGCACCGTCTCTTAACTGAGCAATATGGCAACTTTTCACTTTCACTGACAGAAATAAGCATTACATTAAATAAACTTTGATAAAGAAGGGGTCAAACCTTCCATTTCAAAGAGAAGCTGCAGGAAAGTGAAGGAAATATTTTGCTTGTGAGGTCATTCCTGATATTCATCCCATCATCTTCATTGTTGATTATATGCTGGAAAGGAATATTTAACCAGCACCTCAATGAGAAGGATGGGTATTGAACTAAAAGGATTTTTTTTTTTTTTTACTTCAGTGATACAAAGACCAAGAAGAAAGGGTCGAAGTTTGGTCACCTTAACAGAAATATCTTGAATAGGTCACAAAACAAACTAACATGGAATTTCTGAAACTTCGGATGGTAAATCAAAGCCCATAGTAACTGACTGTATGGGTTACTACCTATGTTCTGATTTACAGATTTCTCTGTAGAAGGAAGGATTGAAGCTTGGTTGACTGAGCCAAAACCTCTGGGAAACGGTCACAAAATTAGATATCATAGAATTTCTGGAACTTTAGTTGCTAAATGGGAGCTCATTATACATTGACTGGATGGGTTACTGCCTACTGTCAGATATAAATATTTTTCTTGGGGCAAAATGTGACACATACCATGATGAGAATTTAAGGTGGATTCCTGAAAGATGGGTTTTTATTACTTTTAATGGTACATATTCCAAGAAGGAAGGGTAGAATTTGGTTGAGCTGCTAATTCACTGGACAGGCTACTACCTAGTTTCTGGAGTACAGATTCTGCTGGTGATAATAATTACAACTACAGGATGTAGTTTTTAAGTTTAGAGGTACAAAACCCCAAAAGAAAGGGAAACCATTAGAAGAGGTAAAAAATTAAGTTTGCATAAAACTTATGACACTTTGAGTGTTACTTAAGTGCTAATTAAGTATTAACATTAATTGGACAAGCTACTAACCCATTTCTTTTTGATCTACAGTTTCTACTGGGTAAAAAAAAGTTTCAAATCAAAATGTTTGGTCAGCGCTAAAGATGATGGAAAACTGTGAAGAAATGCATATTAGAAACATGCCCTCTAAACAGATATTCCATTGAATTTCAGTTGTGACATCTCACAAAGCTAGCTCTATGTTTATTTGGATAATTATTGAATGGTTTTGGAGTAATAAAAACCTTGTTAAAAATCTGTTTACTGGAATATGGAATATGTCTACATCCATTTCAAAAATCTGTTTCTGGAACTTGTGGGTCTTATTGTGGAACAAACTTTTATTAAGGCCAGAAGTGCCAGAAGTGCTGTACGGTCCAAGCCAGAAGTGCTGTATGTTGGTGTAGCTTGAGTGGTGTGAAGACATTTTCAGTGCTTGTCCAAAGTATACTTGAAAGAGGCATAGCAGAATCACCCCAACCTTCATTGTTACTCATGTAAAGCTCCCTTTACCTCCTCTGGAGACAGCATTTTAACATTCAAGGTTGGGTTTATGTTCCACTCATGAAGAGTTTCAACTGGCACCTATGCTAACAACTTGAGTGATAGCAGAGAATTACATCAGATGATGCTGCTTTGTAAAGGCTAGTAGGTTAAGTAAGTCTTGCACAATTTAACAAACCAGATCCTCATTATCTTAGAGATAATTAATGAAGAACTTCAGATATTGATTGTTTTCCAAGTGGATTTTTAAAGATCTGGAAGAGAACTCTTCATTTCTGTCTGCAGGAGACTAAGTCTTCAACCACATATTATGAATATATCAACAAACATAAATATATATACAAGTTTTTGTGCAGGCATATATGAGGGTGTGTAGATATGTGTGGATGAGGTTGTGCGTGCACATTTTCTCCATCGTCCATAAATATCTTATATTTAATTTTTTGTAATATTGTGAATCTGTTCAGTTCTTCAGTTCCACTTTAAGTAAACAGGAAAAAACATACTTAAGCACAGCCACACTCATCCACGATCATGTTTGGAACGTCCCGCTTGACGATGTTGTATTCGTCATCAAAGTAGAGCATGGACATGGTACTAAGCTTTGTGGGGATGCAGCAGGAATTCATGGAGCCCGGGCTCATCCCCCGCAAGCGGTACTGGTTCACCACTGCTGTGTGAAAGGATGAAGCTGAACCAGGGACACCGGCCATGTAAGCTGGACAATTCCCCTCACAGTAGTTCCCGTAGTAGCCTGACGGTGCAATGATCCAGTCGCTCCAACCAATGAGTCGGAAGTCTATGTAGAACTGCTGCCGGCAGCACAGGTTGCTACTGCCATCACACTCCAGACCTCGCTTCCGGATCCGGTGTTTGCTGTCAGCCTGCCTCGCCTGTACCACCAGGAAGGGCCGGTGGGACTCATCATTGACATTGAGCAAAATAGGCAAGACACCCTCAGCCTCGCAGCCCTCACAGCGGATATCCAGGTTCTGTCGCCTATCACCTTTCTCGAACACCAACCGGACAGCATCAGTCAGCATAAAGGTGTGCCAGCCACTGCGTTTCAGCTCCACCCGTTTTTCCACCAGGTTCCATTTGCTGCCAAGGCCGGGCTCCTGGTAGTACACCTTCACCGTAACCTTCCGCCTGGCACGCACATCCAAAGGTGCCGGCAACACCTTGAAGTAGAGCCATAGGGTGGCTTGCGTCACATAAAGGTTCTGGTTCCCCTCGCTGGAGATCAGGAAGAACAGGCTGGACTGGGATGTCACCAGATCATCTAAGGAGCAAAAACACATCAGAGGTATTAACAATGAGGTCATGTAACTGTTCAGAACACTCCATCTGGAAAGACCACTGAAGATTGAAAGTAAAGGGCAGTGACAGCCAGCTCATGGGTAAATATGGGTATTAAGATTTAACTCTTTCCCCCCATAAACGCAACATTTGATGACCTCCCTTGTACCCTTAATGATCAGTTTTGACACTTCAGTATATATCAATAATGAAGCATGAGAATAGGTTCTGGGTTTTGTCAAGGGTAGCCCTAGTAAGCTGTATAGGCAGATAACTTCTGATGTACTTCTGAAACAGTCCTGAAGATGACAGAAGCTGCTCAGCTCAGAAAAAAGAAACAAGTGTTTCCCCTCGATAACAAGTATTATCCAAGGGGAAAAGAGTTAGGGTAAGTGGCACAGATAATTCGGACTGTGACTGAAAAGATCTACCCTGATATAGAAAGGAGGGGCGGTAAGTTAGTTTGGGACCTAAAAAAGCACCTCATGAAAGCAAAGACTGAAAATAAAATCATATGAAGTCTGACTGTCCTTACAATGAGGCCTGAGAGAGCAATACAGGTCTAGGAAGCCTCAGGAGACACAAGAAAGACTATTTCCAGGGCATTAGCTTATTCTCAGAGACTGCACATGGACACAGGTTTAAGGACTATTAGGTCATTTGAAGAACTGCGACTAAGAAATACAAATCCCCAAATCCCCTCAAACGCAATGATACCTTTAGACAGATTAATACCACCGTGTTGCCCTTAGAAGTATTCCAAGTACTTGAACTACAACAAAATACCAAGATTGTTTGGTCTGTGCTGCTTTGTATGGATTGCAATCCATCTCATTTATTTCTCTTGTGGGATTTATTCTGCAAGCAAGTTTGCCCATTAACGAAGGATAAAGTTTTGATCTGGAGCAGAGACGTGTAAATATCCTTTAAGTACTCTTGAGTAATTGATGGTGGAGTGAAACGGGACTCCACACTCTCAGGACGAGAAGAAACGGTCTAATCAATCTACTGTGTTTTACATTTTGGGGTCATTTATCTTGAGATGCTTATGGAGCTTTCAATGGCTGGTTCAAACCTAGAACTTGCAGCTTTGCTTTTATTTTAAACGCCCCAATGAGAAGCTGATTGACGGATGACAGGCGAAGAAGCTTAGTGCCATTAATCAGGTCTGAACCTCCTGAACTCTGAGTGCAGCTGGCCAGGATGAATTGAGACTGACAGCATTTAGGAGGCCACAGACTTCAGTGAATGAACCTCGAGAGCTTTAACCAGAAAAAAAAAAAGAAGAAGACCAACCAAATATCATGAAAGCTTCCCTAAAGTGGATACAAGGCATGTGAGTACACAAAACATAAATCTGAAATAGTGTCAAAGATGTTCTAACTCCACAAGCTTCGCCTCATCCATCTCGAGACAAGGCAATCTCTGAGTCAGCAACTTGACTGTTACATCAAACACTGCCCACAGATTAGACCGCTGCTGTCACCATAAAAATCATGGATGATGAAGTAAAGTTTCTACAAAAGGATAGCAAAGGTTAAGTTGAGCTCCAGGCGCAGATTTCGCAGGTGGTGCATGTTCGTCTGTCACCACATATTCTATCAAGATGCTAAAACCCTCGGCTTGCTCACTTACTCTAAACTGTAGAGATCAAAGCAACATCTGAAATGCCTGTGATGCAGATATAAACAAGCGCTCAGTGGCAGGAGGGGTCTGAACGGGCTGGCGTTGGTTTGGGGATGAGATCTACAAGCATTGTTATATGAGCCAGCTGCATTGTCTTTGATGGGACCGAGGAAGTCGTGGATTCTTCTGGACAAGATAAACCCAGAGATTAAGGGACTCTGGTATCAATACCAAGCTCAGCTTGATGGTAAGTGCTTTGAAAGTGTCCAAACAGACTTATTTTAATAAACTGCTCATCATGCGCTGGAAAAGAAAGACAGCAGCTGGCTCGGTGTTACATCTGGCAAATATTTATCATTTATTTATCTTGCTTTCTCTGTGGTGAGAGCCACAAATGTTTAGTCAGGATTAAGAGACAGACGAATAAACCACGCTGTGATGTGGCATTGGCCCAACTGTGTAAATTCGCAAAAGGAATTTCTAATGCAGTAACTAAAACTTCAATTCAAGCTACAATAAGCAGACGTGACGCCATGTCACCGCTTTAATTTGAATTCACTTATCTGCTGTTTTCCTGTCAAACGCTTGTTGACACTGGACATTTTCTGATGTCTTTCATTTGAAATCTGCGGCTACAAGAAATGCTGACCCGCTTGTGGTTATGAGAACCATGGCGCCAAAATGAAAAGAGGAAGATAAGTAAAGCATATTCTTGGCTTCAAAGTGGTCAAACAATAGAGGTCTGTTAAACCTCACTTACTTCTCCTTTTTTTAAAACAATGAATAAATGCTTGTGATTTATTACATAAAAATACTAAATGAGCCAGATCCTGATGTAGAAATGTTGTGCTTGTGCTTTTTCTGGAAACCGGTGTTAAGTTTGCATCCTGCGCTTTTAACAAAATTACACAAAATAAGATGTTGAAGGTTGATTTCAAAATATTTTACTCCAAAAGTGTAAAAATGAGAAAAAATGGACAACAGCTATTCAGTACAGCAATTCTATTCATGTTTGAGGAAAAAACTGTCAATAAGCACTAGTTTTCATGATACTATTTTATGGCAATCATTTGATATGATCGACACGTCCTCATAATGTGCTGCAATGACCATCAGGTAAAACTGGTTGGTGCTAAATGTGTCAGAATTGAAGTGAGCCATTCATCAGGTCCATTGACAACCACAAGGTCATTGGCAACCCATCTACGGTTGGGGACAGATTACGGTTCAGTTACTTCCATCTTTTTTTTGTTTTTTTTTGACCATTTTTTCACCTGTTTGGAAACACATTTAATATAAAGACAGTCAGACCAAGACTTGTGAAAGTTAATTTGAAAATTTGCCTATTTGGCAAAAACAAAAACAAAACTTAAGAAAACAATAAAACATTAAAATATAAGAATAAAATTAACATTTTATCTCATTGCCTCCTGACACTACATCCATCAGGTCTTCAGTAACATGATTAGGGTTGGAGCTAGGTGCACATTTACCCCTTTAAATATGATTTTTATCCATTTGGATTGTGCGGGTTGTCAGTCGTCCAGATTGCCCACCCCCACTAGATCTTAAAAACCCAGGTCTCCCCACCAGCTTTTAAACCTTCATAGATAAAAGATGAAAACCTTTCTTTTAAAGGAAGACATGCGAGGCCAAAAAAGGCATTTAAGAGAGTTGATTTGAGAGGTAGAATCTTCTAGTTTGGAGCATGTGGTTAGAAATTCAACTCTAACTTTGCCACCAGCTTGAGGACTGGAACCGGCCCACAGACCAAAAATCTACCAACAATATCCTGAAAACAACCCATGAAAAACTAACCACAGACAGCGTTGTGCCAAAGAATCTTAAAACAAATGACTGCAGAGAGTCTGAACTGACATTTACTTCAGTTCAGTTCAATACAGATTTATTTCTATAGCACCAAATCACAGCAGCAGTCACTTTAAGGCACTTTATATTGTCAGTTAAAGACTCTACAGTATTGTAAAGAAACCCCAACAATCTGACGACCCACTGAGAACAAACACTTAGTGACAGTGGGAAGGAAAAACTCCCTTTTTACAGCGTTACCAGGCTCAGGGAGGGGCAGCTGTCTCCCACGACCAGGTGGAGGTGAAGGGAGAAAAACAGGACTTGATTCCAGTCCAGCCTGTTTTATCACTAACCTGTTCAGTCATGCATATCAGCCAAATGGCAATATGTGAGAGAATTTAAATGTTCACGCAGAATTTTAGAGAATGTTTTTGTTAGCGTTATTCGCTTGTGCAGTGAACAAATATTTGCCCTTTTTGCTTATCTTTTTTAAGTCAGTATGACCCTCTAGAGTCGCCCACCCCTCCTGTGGGTGGATGCTAAGAGATTAACAGTGACCAGGTTGCAAGAGTTGGGGCTGAGTTTGTTTTATTTTATACACATGCAGAAGAAAAACTTTAAGACTTTCATAAAGTAGAAGATGTTGAGCTTCAAACAAAGTCTTTTGATTTTTTCTGTTAAAAGCTTTTTTATTTGGGTGGACGTTACCCAAATCCAAACGCTACCCTTTACCCCAGTGACCTGGTGGATGTAAAGAGGTGCAAATCTGTACCACAAAGTTGCCCGAGATCCAACCTTCAGGCCTAAGAGGTACATCTGTGCACCTGCAGGGGCACCTATTGATTTTTATAGCACCCACTGTTTCTGAGAGTGACCCAAATGTTGGCAGTGAGCTCATAAATACAGCAGCAAGTGAGAAAGTTAGCCTGAAGGTCAGAATCCAAACTGTCTGTCACTGTGACGCAGCAGCTAACAAACCAGCACTGTGCACTCGAGTCCCTGTGTTTTTAGAGGCTGCAGTTAGAGCTCACACACACACACACACACACACACACCTACACACACACACACACAAGGAGTGATTTTTAATGGGGTGCCAGGCTGCAGGATTCAGCCCGTCAATCTGCATTCAGGCTGCACGACAACCAGCACAAAAGCTCTGACCTTATACTGAGAAGACTGATTCAACACAGGCCTGCCGTGTCACACACAGAGACACATATAAACACACAGTATCCTGGATGCAGACACATGTGCATGCAGGCACTCACAGAAAAGTTGCACAAAAGCTCAAATCCTCCAAAACAGGCAGGGATAAATGACGCTCAAACACATGACATAATCAATGCACACACACACACACACACAGACACATGCACACAGACACATCCGCACAAACACAGAGACACTCTGAGTGGTGATTTGTTGATGTGGAAAGCAGATGTTTTGGAGAAGCGACGGCGAGCGCGCTGAGAGACACACGTGGGCGAAGCAGGTGGTGTCGTTGATCATTTTCAGCCCTGCTCCTTTCAAATAAAGCAAAACTGTTCCTGTGGGCCTTGTCGTCGTGCCATGTCCCCGCTGGCAGGCGCTCAGCACCGCTCAACGCCAGCCAACTGGCAAGCGGGCGACGCCGAGGTGGAAGGTCTGCAACACAGCGGCCACAGAGAGAAACATCTGAGAGCATAAAAGCCTGTCAGCAGGGAGCGAAACCTCCGCCGACACCGAGCACAGTTTACACTTGGTTTTTTCTTTACAGGGAAGTGAACACAGCACTCAGATTGGGATTGTCCCCACTTTCTGTCACCCACATGAATGCAACAGCCACCAAACTCCATTCAAAATGTGCCTGATTTGTAATCAGTCTTCCTAAAGAATCACAAACTTTACTTTAAGTGTACAGAAAATGCATGAAATGAGCTTTTAGATCTGGCAAAACCAGCATTTCTTATGCTTTACTTTGAGAGTGTCTACAGTGGAGAAGGCCAACACGTGATGACAGCTTAACTGGGGTCAAAAACAGTCCCAAACTATCCCCAGGGGCTGAGTCCAGAAAGAAATCAAGCTTCCCAATTCACAGAACAACCTCAGGTAGCAGCTACAGCTACAGCTGGCCCCACTGCTTTTATTTTGGCGGGGTTTTCAGGCCCTAGCACCAACATCTGTTCAACATCAGCATGTTCTCTGGGTTGTTTCTCACTCAGTCAGTATATAAAGACACACGCACACACTTTAAACACACACACACACAGAGCGGCAGAGTTGGAGGAAGTTCAGTGTGTGTGTGTGTGTGTGTGTCTCCTGGTCCTCTGGCTACATACATCAAATATCAGCTCACATCCTGAATTTTAGGAGAACAAGTGTCCTGCCTCCTTTATATAAACCTGCAGCCATAAAGATTAATAAAAATCTGTTTTTTTTTAAGGATTTTTAAACTTGAAGCTTTTTGTTGATAAATTTCTGCTATTTTCACACCTGCGTACTTTTAAAAAGTCCATAAAAAGTTAGTTTTTAAGGGGAATTATTTTAGTTTTAGTGTTAAAATCACTTCTTGTGTCATCTTTAAAAAAAAGACTTGTTGGATTTCACCTTGAACTTATTTTCTGTATAGAAACAAAAGCGCAGATCCACCTCAGAGGGAAACATCAAAGTGTTCTCTTTTTTCATGCCTAAATAAAACAGGTGATCTAATTCGTTTTAATTAAAAAAAAAAAGACTTTATGATGAGAACAGTGAGGTGTGAGTGACTCCTCACCTTTCTCCGCGAAGCTGATGATCTCCGAGCTCTCCTCCAGCACCTCGTTGCTCATCGGATGCCCGTCCAGGTTGGGGATCTCCACCCTTCCGTCCTCTCGCAGCTTCCCGGCGTGCAGCTTCCGCAGGGCCGTCACCATGGCCGCCTTGGGGACCGGGTGCGTGATGTTGGGCCTCTCCCGCATCTGCAGCCTGCTTAAGATGTGCCTCTTCACCGCCTCTAAAAAGACCCCGTCGAGCCGCCCGGTCTCCGGCTCCTCCGGCCGAGCGCCGCCGCCGCAGGACGCGCAGGTGTCACGGGACGCCGTGTGCGCCTCCGCCTCGGTCCCGGGCGCAGCGGTGCAGCGGATGGAGAGGACGCAAGCCACAAGGAGTGCCAGTCTGAGGAGACAGCTACTCATTTTCTGTCTGAGGAGGAGCAGAAAAAACTTTTCTCCCTCTTTTTTTGTCACAGTTCAGATCATAAAGTTCAAACAGGAAGACTGAAACGCGTTCCTTCAGCGCAGAGCGGCCTCCGCGAGTAACGGCAGCCCGCCCGGCTCTGATCACTGGGAGGTGTGTGCGCAGGAGACCTTTCTATCACATCGCTACCAGCAGCCTGTCAGCAGCGCGGAGCTCAGTCCTCGGTAATCCGTTTGTTTGGGGCAGTTTTTCTGTTTGTTTGTTTTGGAGCTTCACGCAAAAAGCATCACGGTTAATCAGCATCAGCCCCGCTGGAAGTTCCACGTATTCCACAGAGAGCGGAGGAGACGCGCAGAGTCCTCCACGAGCATCTTCAAAGTTCAGTCCGTCAGCATCACCATCATCATCATCATCCTCACTGTCTACATGCAGCCCTGCTCGTGATCCCCGCTGTGCTGCTCCTGCCGGAGTGCCGACGCGCAATTAAGAAGATTAAGAGGAGGAGGAGGAAGATGAGAGGGAGGCGTGCCAGTGAGCGCACCGAGCAGCGTTTCCATTCTGCCGTGTGAGCTTGCAGTCACCCAAAACTTCTTATATACAGGAGAGGGGGTTGGGGGGGTGAGCGGATGGGCGGGGCTAGTAAGGAGTCAGAGAAGCGCCAGGGGTGCTCGCTGAGGAAGAACTCCCTGTGGGGAAATTAGCCCTAAAGGAGTCAGACTCTAAAAAGCTGAGCTGTTTACAGGTTTGCCGCCCCCCCGCCCTCCTCCACCCACAGAAAACCACAGGACTCCAACCTCTGTTAGTCAGCTGAAGTAGTCTGATTACCTGAAGCAGGTGTTTGAAGGGCTTTATATAGCTAGAAGTATGCTTTGGCTAAAAAAAACCCTCTTTTGGGCTTTTAATTTTTTATGCTGCTCACTTTATTTTTACTTATTTTTAAGTAAAAATAGCACTTCATTTAGTCTCAGCTGCACTCAGTTTAGCCACTTTTCTGTTATATAAACACTGATTATTTCTGTTCTATTTTTAGAACACAAAAGGCATTTTTAATATTTACATTATGTGTTAAAATCTCTTTGTTTTGTCACCTTCACGTGGCCCATACACCGCACATATACAGGAACATGTTTTTATTACACTGAATGGGACTACAGGAGGCTTGGCCATGGTGTCCTTATTACAGCTAAATCTTTACACAGCCACGCTTCTAAAAGTCTAAACACAATATACCTGAAATAATCGCCACAGAATTGCTCAATTAAGGTTATAAAGTTGCACATTGATGGTCTTTGCCATTTCTCAAGTATTTAAAACTGTGTATGCAGATAGAAAGTACAGATGAAGTAATAAGAAAGTGAACTTCAGGAACTGGAGATCAAAATGAATAAAGTTAAATGCCCTAATTTAATTCAAGAAGGGACCATATTAGTAAATAAGTAATTAACTAGATTAAATAGTCTAAACTTTGATTTTCTTTTATGAAAGTTGTACTTCGTTTCAGTCGCCATGTGTCACTTTCTCTCTTTCTGAGTGATTTATTTTTGATGATTATCACAAACTGTATTTGATCTGCTTGAGTTCAGCTCATTTATTTACCACTTTAAACAAAAACGTTCAAAGTGATTAATTAGCTTGATTTCTTAAAAAGGATCTACTTACTTGGAGAATTTTCTTGTTACTGATTACCTCATCTTGATGTTCTATTGCCGGAGCAACAGCATCTGTGAGTACTTTAATTGTAATCAAATATTATTTACTGCATGTAGTCATATTATTTCCATTCTGAAAACATCCCACTGCTAAATTTATAGATAAAACACAATTTTATTGCAAGCTAATGTAGAGTTTGGATAGCCAGTATGACTGATTGAGTAAAAGCTGCAATATTTATTCTATAATGTAGTGGACTCAGAAAATGGAAATACTCCAACTGAAAGTACATCAAGTACTTTTCAGTACCTTTGTTTATATATTAAAAAAATGTAACTTGTTGTTTGGACATTCAGTGGACTTCAGTGTAACCATTTTCTCTCTTCTAATACCACTTTTGTTTTTTGTCTATGTATCTAAAGTCCTGTAGTGCTTCGGCTCACATGGACGTTTAAGACATCACAGAAGATTCCGCTACAACACGACTCCCGTTTGGTTTAATCATCCAGGAGCACACTTTAAAATAAATAAAACAGGGAAAACACTTTAACTTTGGGGAGTGTGTTTGCAGTCAGATGAGTACAAGGAAGAGGAAAAACAAGGAAAAATCACATAAAACATCAAGAACCAGCAAAACATAAAGTCTGGATTAAACTTTAATCTTAATAAGAGTGACAGTAGCCTGTGTGTAATACTCTCATACTAACTTTTAAAGTTTTTCTGGTACATAAAAGGGAACTTGTAGTCTTTGCTTTTGTTTTATATCCTTTAAGATCCTTAAATCTGGCGATTTCCAAAGGGAGTTTGTTATAAGCTGAACTTGAATCAATGTTCAGCTGACAGAAAGACAACATAACACAGACATGTAATATGGTAATCAGTTTATATAACATTACCTTTCAATTGGATAGAAAACCGTGACCAAAAGTATGGAAATACCACCATTTCAGTTGTACCATATGTTGTAGCTATAATATAAAGCCTGGATTACATTTTAATGTACATCAAAGCTTTCCTTTAAAGCCTTACTCCTGTAGGAATTAATTAAATGTTAATGGTCCATAAAAGTGACTTTGCAGACACTTCATTGTTGTTTTGTGTCCTTCAGCTTCTTTATATGTTTGATTTTCAAGTTGAGTCAGTGACCAGTAGGCAAAAAACAACACATAACATAAGTGGAAAGATGTTCACTCACCCTGATATTTCCTCTCAGCTGTAAAAATATGTGGACATTGAAACTGATTTTGTCCTTCATGTGTTATTGTTTCAAATTAAGATGTGACCACATACTTTTGGAAATTCAAACAAATGTCGCCACACATATTAAAATAAATACCTGGGGTTATTGCAAGTGGATAAACTTTGATGTAAACGCCCTGGAGCACCATGGGAGCTCAAACCACAGCGTTACATTTTCAGCCCGGCTCATTTCGATAAGCCCTAAAAGAACATTCAAATAATCTGAGAGCCTCGCTCTTTGTAGTCAAATGGAACATGATCCGCAACAGCTCATCCTAATGACACGACAGGACGTCCGGACAAGAACATTTGTTAGTAAAACTGAGAACCAAATGAGCTCGTCACACCCCTTTACAGCCAGCACCAGCGAGAAGGGCAGAGAGGCTGGGCTCGGTGACCTTTGACCTTTCAGCTGGTGATTATCATGAGGCAAAACAACCTGAAGAGCAGACACAGGTCCCGTCTGCTTTTCCCTTTTTATCCTCACAGGTAATGACCACATGAATCACAATTTCTAATTAATATGATATCTTAAATATATTTTATTTTATCATAAATATGACCAAACAGAAGGTTAAAAACAGATTTTACTAAACCCTGGAGCTCCTTAAAGGACCAATTCCATGAAGGTTGGCACTTTAGTCACTGATCTCCGCTCCGCCTTCTCATGGGTGAGGAAAGTAATGAAATGGCGCCACCTTTGTTCCAAACACTGAAACTACATCATATATAAAGTCTTTCAATAATTCTATAGTTTTGCACCCCAAGAAAATGTTCCAAAACCAAAAAACTAACGTAATTTTATCCAAAATCTGAAAAGAAGAAAAAAAGAAAGTGGACATGATTTTGAAATTCTGCAGCAGAAACCTAAAAAGTGGGATCTGTTCAAGGGGACGAAAGTTAAACATTTAACATCAAACTGATGAGGCTGTGAAGGAAACTAATCTCTTTGTTCACAGACTGATTGGGAAATGTGCTCCACTGAAAGTCAAAGACCTCATTGTGCTTCTGGTTCTTCTAAAGTCGCCAAACTTACCAAACTTCAGACTGCTGCAGCCCAGTTTGACATGTGAAAATCAAACATTGGCCACAACTCTGATCATCACACAGGAGAAAATCTAGCTGTTTCCTTTGTGTTTTCATTTTGCTTTTCTGATTCTTTGTCTGCAGCTTTACGTTCAAGATTCAGTTCTTTTCTACTAATGACAAATTCAGAATCAAAAACTTTAAACTCCTGAGGCCAAAGTTCAGTTTCTTTATGAAACAGAAATATTTCTTGGTAGTTTTAAGCTAACTTACAAAACCCGAGTCAAAAAGTGCTTAAGGAGTCCTGAAGATAATTTTCCATCCATCCATTTTTTTCAGATCAGCATTTCCGATTGAAGGTGACGTGGGGGCTGGAGTCTATCCCAGCTGATACTGTCAGATGAGGGAGTACACCTGAACAGGTCTCCAACCTAATCCAAGAAACAAAGAACATTTTTAGAGAAAAATGTGTTTTTGTAACCCTTCCAAAGGACTTTATCCTACAGAGTCTCATAAGAATTAAACCAAACGGATTCTGCTTTGGTCCGGAAGATTGATGGATGGATGGACGGATGGATGGATCAATAGATGAATGGGTAGTAGAACAGATGGATGGTAGGACAGATGTACAGACCGATAGATAGATGACAGGATGGACGGAGGATTGTATTATTGGATAAATAGACAGATGGATGGATAGATGGATTGAAGCCTATAAAACTGCATCTGATCCTATAAGTTCATCCTGCAGCATTAAATCATATAAAAGTTTCAAAGATGTGACTTTTAAAACGTTATATTCCTGTCAGTTTTATTTTGTAACATCTTGTTAGAATTAAGATTTTAATTTGTTGGCCTCATAGTGTAGTGGTTCAGTGCCGGGAGGAGACATAAATCCCCTGGAAGGGGCTGAAACAGGAAAAGCGTCCCGCATTAAAACCTACTGTGGTGACCCCTTGTGAATCAGGGAGCAGCTGAAAAGTAGCTTTCTATTTGCAATAAGTGATCATTGCAGTACCGTCACAGCCCAGCAGAGGGCCGTGGCACACACTAGGAGAAATTCAGAACCTGGACTTGTTTTAGTTTAGACCGGGGTCACTAATTTTAAATCTTTAATTCTATTTTTCTGTTTTTCCTCTGCAGAAGACGTCTGATGGCATCATAAGCATAAACTAAAATCCTGAAGCAAAGCGGGCCACAGTCCTCTTAGTTTACAGCAGTGGTTCCCAAACTTTTTTTGCTAGGCTCCCCTTATATATATATATATTAAATAAGGTGTTAAAGTGGCCTATAAAAATATTACTGAATGAATATTTTTGGATTCTCTTTTCTTTCAGTAACAATAAATACAGGGAATTCCGTGACGTCACATCCTGTAGAGGACAGACGGTTAAAAGGTAGGAGGTGTCACTCTGTGTCTGTTTCCGGGTGTCTCTGCTAGAAATAACAGGTACAGACATTTTGTGGATATTATTTAAATCGTATAACCTTTAAAGATGGTTAATAACATGTTTTGGTGTTTGTTTAGCGGGTAAAGCGGTAAATCTGTCGCCCTGGTAACATCTGCGCGTGCGCTGACCGGCCGCCTGCGTTTAGCTGAAAGAGTGGTTCGTCCTCGCGAACATAGACGATCTTCGCCGAGTCCGTGTACAAGGTGGGGCGCACACTCTGCTGGAGAACTTGTAAAAGTTGTGCGTGAAGAGGATTTCTGAGTGAACGGCAGGAAAACACCTGAGCAGGTGAGTGAGTGGAGTCCGACCGGTCTGTTCACCCCGGCACGGTCCGCCTCTGCCCCGTGGGCAGCGTTTTAACGGCGGATTCTCGCTCAGTTTCCCCCCTCTGGAGGAACAGAAATCGTTATCGGTCGCTGCTTTACGGGCAGCTGTGAGTGGCAGCGCGACCGACCAATGACAAGAGGGCTGCTTGCGCCCGAGGCCAATCAGAGATGACGTTCGAGAGCTGGGGGCAGGAATCGGGAAGAGCAGAAGTGTCTGTTTAGTGTCTCGTTGAGACTCGTTTCCAGCTGTTTAGGGCAGAGAGGAAGCTGAAGTTGAGTGTTGACAGGAGCACACATAGTTCCTCTTTGAGCCCAGCTAGCCGTGTTATTAATCTATGGCTAATTTCGGAGCTTATTCACAGCTCCAGCTTATCTCTGCCCGCATGTCGAGCAACTGGAAAGGTCACTGACGAGAGGGTTTTTCCACATACCTCCCATACTTCTCACTCACACCTGAAACTAACGACCCTTTTCCACTGCAGGAACTTTCCCCATGAACTTCTGAGGAACTCGTCCTGCTCTCCTCCTGGTACTTTCCAGCAGTGCAGACACTTTCAGGGCTGGATTTTTAACCCTCAGTGTGCTTAAAGAGGGCTCTGCTTTCTGTCTGATGTTACAGCTGATGTAAGGTTATCACCGATCACAAATGTTGATCGCTTATTTGTCCAATCCTGAATCAGAAACTTGGATTGCGTATCGGTGACAATCAGGCGATTTTTCTGTGTTTACAACACCGCAAAGCTATCACAGTGTGAAGCACGCTAACAGCAGAGACTTTGTAAAAAGCAGAGTTTAGAATAGGGGTGTCAAACATAAGGCACCGAGGGCCACAATCAGCCTGGCAAAGGCTCTAATTCGGCTCCACTGAACAGCTTTTGGAACGAGGGAAGAAGGGCATAAATGTTGGACTTGTACCTGTATTTTCACAAGTTTTACAGCTTCTCCCACTGATAAAGACCTCCTCGTAGCCATTCATGTGACCCCAGAGTAAATAAGTAACAAATAAACAGTTAAATGACAGAATTTCAGATTTCTTTCAACACTTCTTTACGTAGAAAATCTGAGACATGCTGCTGAAATTGCACTTCTTTTTTCTTAAATTAAGATATCTCTGGGATTAAATGTGTGCTTCAACGTATTTAAACTGATAAAAAAGGGGGAGTTTCACTGAGCTGGCACACTTAAGGGCCACTGTAAAAATGAGTTTGACCTTCCCGGTCTAGAAGGACGTTTGTTCAGTGCAAAGCTGCGTCCACTCAGCAAGCGACTAGCAGCGATGGGGTTTCTCCGATTTCAGCCACTTAAACTTTACACAACATTGAGGAAAATGACCGAAGCCGCTACCAGTAAAGGCGAAGGAGCCCACTGATTACCTTGTGAGAAGCCTGAAATATCATCCAGCGACTTGAGGGCTGAACAATTTTTTTTTTTTTTTTTGGGGGGGGGGGTGTCAGTTGTGCCTATTAATTTAAAACTAACCCATGTGTATGTTGTTGGCTATATGCGCAGATATTTTGGGTCACTTCTGATTGGTGAGCAGGAGTTTTGCATCAAAAAGAGAGCGAGAATATGTGAAACCATAGACACTACGTATTTAAAGCCGGGTTCACATGTGCTGTATAAGGTGCAGAATAACTGCAGTTTAGATTTCAATCGATTTAGATTGGTGTATCATACTCTGACATTTCTGACATGGACACCAATGGCTTGAAGTCCACCGCCTGGTGCCGATGTGTTGTTGGTGCATTCTGATGTAAGTTCTTCATGGACGAGTCCACGTAATCACTAAAAACAGGCTGGTACGAGGACCTCCGCATGGAACCTCGCACTAACTGTCTGATGACAAATTTGACATCACACGGATCCAAGCGATCTCACTGTAAAATGAAACTGCTGCCTAACTGTTCAACCCTACCAGTGACCTTCACCTTTAAAGTGAAGCACGATGAGCGAGTTGCTTTTAGTGTGGATGGAGCTTAACAAACACTGTAAATAATAGCAGTGAAGACTCTCACACTGAGCTGGAATCAGACCGGTGACAGCAAATGATGCAAATACATCTTTATGTTGTCAGTAACCTGGTCCAGGTGTCAGTTATTGTTTTACTAGTAAATAGCACTTTTATTATTAGATGTATTTGTGATATTTCGGTTGATATCCACAGCCAAGGTAACGACATCCAATCAGAAGTGGAAAAAGTCTGATTGGTGGGTTCATAATCAAAACCCGGGGGGGGGGGGGGAA
>VVHJ01001022.1:21259-36712 GCA_015107715.1 Tylochromis polylepis | reverse complement strand
ACAAACCCGGGGGGGGGGGGGGGGCAAAGATGAGGACCTCGATGTTTTGGCTGCGAGCATCAATGAAAGGACTAGGAACTAAAACCAAAATGTTTCTGAAAACTGTAACATGAACAAACCAGGAAGGAGTTCTCGAAACGTCTTCATTGCCACCAAACCGTGTCGTCTTTATCTCAGTGTCTCGAACGTAAACTGAAGCACAAGAGGAACGCAGCGAGGCCAATATCTCTCAGAAAGATAAATCTGTCATTATCTCAATCAGCTGAAGAATGGAAAGCATCCTGTTGTTTCCTCTGTCTGCTCATTTGTTTGGCACCTGAAGAACCCGCGTTACTCACAGTAAGATTCTTATTTTTAGAAGACACTTTGTTAGAAGATGTAGCTCCATAATCGCAACAAACCAAATGGCAAAATATTCAGCTATTACCACGCCGCCGCACCAAATCTTTAGTCTTCACTAAATCAGGTGTAAAATGCAGCTTCAGCTCACATAGTGAGTGAAGTACTTTTATCACATATGTGTCTAAACATACACAGAAGCACCCAGACATTATTTTCAAAATAAAAGCATTAACTTCTGAATAAAACAACAGGATAAGCATTAAATTAACCTTGAGAAAATAAAAAAAACACACCAAACATCTAATTAAAGGGACTGAAGTCCATCTTAATTCACTCATTAGGCAGTTAATCGGTTAACACCTCGTGTCTGTAGCAAGCCAACATGTAAAGCCTTCAAACTGCTGACTTAAACCACAGACCGTCCATCTGTGAGGATATGAAACAGAAAAATGGCGTCACTCTGTACCAGTTTATCTTTGGATCTCAGAGGAAAGCATGAAAACTCAGCTCTGTGTTTGAATTTTTCTTAATCCTCTAGAGCAGAGGCGCCAAATTAACCATAGATCCTGGTCCACAAACAGCCCGATTTGACCTAAAGTGGGCTAGACCAGTGAAACCACTGCATTTAAAAGGAAACCCTCAAAATCTTTCCATGTTTAAACGTAAAGAAGTTCATTCAGTCACAGCTCATCTGAACCAAGAGTTTAAAACAAATAAGAAACCATAATAACAAAGTAAAATATACCAGTTTATACCACTGCTTTAAAAAAAAAGACAACTGGAAGTGCTACAGCTGATTTTGTAAGCGAGTCTGTCACAAAACAGATGATGAGCAGTATAAACTAAAATTAAGCTAAATTTTCGACAACATGTCTCCATGTTGATGACTCTGTATAGTCATGATGCATTCATTACAGTCTGCAGGTCACAGTGGAGAGGCCTTAAACCTTCACATGCAGAGCACGACGTAATTAAAGCTCTCGTTTTTGCCTTTACGCACATCACTTCCCCATCATTAAAAGTTCAAATTCACTACTTCACCGTGATTAATTCCTTTAATTTTTCATCTGAATTATAATGAAAGATTCCAGGAAATCCCCCTTCATTAAAAATATACAATTTCTTCTGACTTTTTTGCAAAGTCTTTCCTGATAAATCATATTAAATCATGATCCCAATATTTGCCAAAATAATTATTCAAGCACCGTGTCCAGGTCTTAGAAATCGTAGGTTCCTGGTAGTCTTAGGCATTTGTGCTGAAGAGAACTTGGCTTCCTTGTTTTACAGTTCTTGAGCATGTTTTTCATCTCATCTGAGAGGTTTCATCTGCTCTAAAAGCTGATTGGGAGCTCCAGGTGTTTACCCTACAGTGGAGTCATCTTGCAGGTAGTCCGAAGAGTTGTTGACCTGTCCTGTCGTCATCATATGAGTCATTAAGGTGTGAGTGGTAGTTGAATCGCCTGGTAAGGAATCTCAAGACTGCGTCACACCTTAATTATACTTCTGCAGCGAATCTGTGAAGATCCTGTGATGCTTCCTGCGCAAGTGGCCAACCTCATCATTGCATTTATATCTGTGTCAGCGTGTAGTTGCATATCTGGGAAGGTGCACATCATATAGTGGCTTATAGTGTCGTGGTTAACAAGTTTGCCTGACACATGAGAGTTCCCCAATTCAAGTTCAGGAGGAGACGCAAAGCTCTGTGACGGTTGTGTCAGGAAGGGCATCTAGCATAAAAATCTATGCCAAACCAAACGTGGCTCTGTCCACTCCAACAGCTTTTAATTTTCAGTTAAAGTGATGGGGGTTTTTTTTGTTTGTTTTTAAATTATTAATTTTATCATTTTTCAGTATTCATAGATTTTTCGTAAGTCCCAAAAGTAATGTGTGACTCTTTTCACGTCCTTTCCTGCTGGTCTCTACAGGCCATCAGAACTCAAGAGCAGAGCTGTGACCAGAGTCATGGCCTCTGGTAAGAACAAAAACCAGAGCTCTCTGGTTCTCCACAAGGTGATCATGGTGGGCAGTGGCGGTGTAGGGAAGTCAGCCCTCACCCTGCAGTTCATGTATGACGAGGTGAGACTCCAGAACTACATTTTCCATCAGCCCTTCCCTCTGTGCCGTTTCTTCTCCCCAGTCACATGACCCTTGTTTTTGCTCGCAGTTCGTGGAGGACTACGAGCCCACCAAAGCCGACAGTTACAGGAAGAAGGTGGTGTTGGACGGCGAGGACGTACAGATTGACATTTTGGACACAGCGGGTCAAGAAGACTACGCTGCCATCAGGGATAACTATTTCCGCAGCGGCGAAGGCTTCCTGCTCGTCTTCTCCATCACAGAGCACGAGTCATTCACAGCAACGTCGGAGTTCAGGTCAGTGTCTGAGTCTTCTTAACAAGTCTTGCCGTGGGCTTTTAGAAGCAGAGGTACATTTTAGTAGATCTATGTCGGTTAAACTCTCCACAATAACACACAGCCAGGCAGTGAAAATTACTGTGTTTAAAAAGTTTTTAAAAAATTGAGCCCTGGAGAAAAAAAAAACACAATCACATTTACATGTTGACACCAAAACTGAGCTGTTAAAATCTAATCGCTTTTAAGTCAACAGATTCCTCCCATTTTTTTCCCCCCCTCAGTTACTTTGCTTTAAAGTATCACACGAGTTAGAGGCTAAAATGTTTGTAAGTCTTTCCCACAATGAGGACAGCGTCTCTGACAGGTCAGAGTGACTGTAATATGAGTTTTGACAGCATTAACAGGAGCTGAAGTTAGGCTGTTGCTTCCAGCTGTTTGCAGAAGTCTTTGATCTCACACGGCGGCAAGATCCATTCATAAGTCCTTCCAATGTAGGGGAAAAATATGTTCATGAACTGCTCGTCATAAATGATCCCCAACACAGATGCGGCAGATATTGTATTTTTCTCTATAATCTGCGATTTGCTAAAACGCAGATAGCACGTGGCATCTGTAATTATCAAAGCAGCTGCCAAAATATATCCAAGGTCCAGTTGTTGGTAAAGCCTGTACTTTAGGTTAAGCGCAGCAGACAGCTGTCAGCTACAGCAAAAAAAAAAACTGTTGACACCTTTCAGTAAAAACTAGAAAGGCAAACTTTTAAGTCATAATACAATTTTAAACAGGTGAGTCATAAAAAAAGAGGAAATCACTGCTGTACAGCTGTTGTGAAGGCGGACATTGGAGAACAAAAAGTGTTCGTTTGTTTTTTGCTTGCTTGCTTTTTTTGGAGAAGGCTGTAAGCATGTTTATTTCTGCTGTAAATTTAGACATTTTATCGTGGGAGTCTGTGGGGATTGAACCAGGCCTCAGCCTCTGGTTTGACATTCTAAGAACAGCAGTTTCTTTTTCTACCACCAATAAAATGAGAATATTTACTTTAACAGACTAACGAGGGCATCAATATTTAATCGTCTTGTCTCAAAGAAACTTTAAGGAGCATTGATGTAAAGTGACCTGTACTTTGAAAATCTCTCTTGTATTTTCAGGGACCAGATCCTGCGGGTGAAAGAGGAGGAGGCCATCCCTCTCCTTCTGGTGGGGAACAAGTCGGATCTGGAGGATCGGCGGCAGGTTTCTGCTGAAGAGGCCACTGCAAAGGCAAGCGAGTGGGGCGTCCAATACGTGGAGACCTCAGCCAAGACGAGAGCCAATGTGGACAAGGTAGAAACAAAAGCAACGAAACAAAGTGCTCTGACCTTCGAGACAGTGCTCTGAGCAACAGTTAAGCCATATAATCTGTCTGCAGGTGTTCTTTGACCTCATGAGGGAGGTCCGCAAGAAGAAAATGTCTGAGAGCAAAGACAAAAATGGGCCGAGCGGCAAGAAGAAGAAGAAGCACTGCTGCATACTCTGAGGTCAGCGGCAAAGCGACGGTGTGCCAAAAACCAAAGAAAAGGAAAACTTCTCTGAGAGAGACTGAAGCAGCTTCAGATGAGCAGCTGCAAAGGCACTCGATACGTTCACTCCTCACTTACCAAACACAGAGCACAACACTCTTATTTCTCTTCTTCTGTGGTGTCTGCTTGTTCTCCACATGATACTACTTACTCTTTGTGCACAGCTGTAAATGGCCCAAAGTATGTGGACACATCTGCTGTATGTTGGGCATTAACGTGCTGCGCAGATAGTCTGCATGTCAGCGTCCGAGAGCTGTGGGGCAGATTGAAATTGTACTTTATCTACACACCAATCAGATTACTTTAAATCTCCTCACTGCCAGCTGGGTTCACAAACATATGGCACACGTAGAAGACCAAAAGGTTTTTGGGTTTGTTTGGGGGTTTTTTTGGATAACAGAAGCAGGTCTGTCAATTGTTTGTAAAACTGGAGTTCACAGGAAGCACATAGTCTTTTTATGTGGAGAACAAACAGGTTTGTACACTTCAGAGTGCTTTTCTTTCTCTCAAATCTAAATTTTGTTACTTAAACTGTTGTCTGTGCTCCCACTTGTTTTAAAACCTAAACCTCGTTATTTAGCTCTTTTGTATGTCTGTTTTCAGTATTACAGTATCAGACGTTCCTCCTTATACCACTTCCAGACACTCCTTTTGTAATAAGCTTTCACTTCCTTTATGAATAAAGTCATAATTTATAATCAAAGTTTCAAAGGGAATCGGCTCTTTAAATCACTGCGTCATCTGCATACAGTCGCATTAATTACACGTTTAGCTCAATTAAAGCTGGAATGTGTTTGTTGCTGTCGGCTTGCAGATTCAACTCCTCTTAATGTGATAATAAAACAAAAAGGTAAAATTTACAGTGTTTCCTTTATTCAAAAAGAAATTGGCACAAGCACAGCTCCACAACTAGCACACCATTATATGTCAGAAGTCACTGATTTTTAGTTTTCAGTATTTGTTTCTGTCCAAAATGATAGCAGAACTGTACATCTTAGTTTTGTTTTGTTTTTGTTTTTTAGAAATGCTTCAGTCAGAATAGAAAATAAATAGAAACTTGGTCATCTTAATCAGCTAGACCTCCTAAATCATCTTTTTCATGGATATCTGGATGTTCAGCTTTATCGTAACACCGGGGAGAATGACCACACCGATCATTTCAATGGAGCTGAAAGAGTCTGAGCAGTTTTTGCCTCGCAGTGTTTGTTTGATTTTGGAAACTGAAGGAGCATTTGGACCTGGAAACATAAGAGATGAGCTGCGATGCTGAGTTTTTAAGATAATCTAGGCAGTGTGTGGTTAATGTGATCAAGGTTGACGCATATAGGAGTGACGCCCAACTGTTGGTAACTGAGAGGATGCAGTGAAAGAAGAGGAAGACACGATGGAGACAGGTTGCACTGCCCTCACTACTGACTTTTAAAGTCTCCATAATGTTCTGAAGTGCTTGAGTTGAGGGAAACTGAACTGTGACTGTGTAAAATGAATGAAAGCTCACAAACCCATATGTTGTTCGCATTAGAACATGGAAAACAAATCGAATGTTTAGACACACTTTGGACTAAAGAGGATGGCCTCATCAGGCTTGTTATCAACACTTAGTTCAAAGCCTACATCTCTGTATGAAGGCGCATCAGTGCTTATGGAACTGGTAGGTTGCACATCTGGAAAGGCACCACCAATGCTAAAAGGTGTGTGTATAGGTTTTCTCCCAACCAGGTGATAGCTTTATCAGAAAAGGTTTACATATTTCAGCAAGACAATGCTTCCCTGCATGCTGCATCTATAACAGCATGGTCTGATAGTAGAGGAGTCCCGTCTATGGTCCATCATGAACCCAAAATACAGCAAAGAAGACCCAGGACTGTATATGAGATTTGCAAATATATTCTGTTTTTATTTGCATGTTGGAGCGCATCACTTTATGGGATTTGGGTTTGTAGACCTGTGCTAGTTTAGCATTTCAGATCAAGGTCCATCAGGTAATTAAATCCACTTCATTGCTAACAGTCATTTAAGCAAATAGAGAGCGGCTCAGCTGTAGATGCACTAATGGGAAGTTTGTCGAAAAGCCAAAGTATATGAATCATGGTATACATACAATGTGGTGTCTATGTCACTGGAAAGAAATCTTAAAGCAGCAAAAGTCTCAATAACATTAAGATTAAAGTGATTTACAGTAAAATGTTCTTCATCTGGAGATGAGAGAGCCAGCGAGCTTCTGTAGCTTCAATGTTCAGCCACTAGATGGCACCCTGACTTCACTTTTGATCAACACACCAATCTGAAGAGAAAAAGAAATAAAAGAAGCAGCATCTTCATTTTAACTGGAGTCTCACACGTTGAAAATAAAAATGGACAAAGACTCAGAAATCAGCTTCAAAAGTCCCCTTGCTCTTAAAGTGAAAGTGAAAAGAAAGCAGTAACCATCTACAACATGATATGAAAGATTTTCTGGTGATTGATTTCTTGTTTCAGGATAAAAATCGTGTTCGTTTTCTGTTGAAAGCAAATAGAGATATTGTGAGTGCCCAGGCGTTTGTTTACAGTGCTGCCTTTAGTCGCCGTGTTTCTGTCCTCAAACCTTCAGCAGGTTAAAATTATAAACAATTTTGGTGATTTTCAGTCACTTTATGATCTGACTCAGCCTCGCTCAGACCTTTTAAACTCATAAGAGAGTCACCTTTGACTGATGCTCTGAATGCTCTGAACCAGCACTGCTCTATTTTCACCCCATATGATGAGCTCTTTGAAGAACATTGAAGTGGACATTAAATTAAATTATTTCTCTGTAAATTCTTCAGATCATGAAATCAGAGGATGGCCCTTAAAATCCAGTGCAAATTAATTAGATATTCTTTTTAATTAAGGAAAATAAGCAATAAAACTTGTTTTAACAAGTTGCAGATTTCAGTATTTTTGCTTCATTTGAGCAAAGACTACATGAAATCAGAGGGTGATTCCCATTACACAAAAGATATTCAGTCTCCAGAGTAAGGAAAAATCAGGAATAAATGTAGTTTAAATAACATCACGTTTATCAAATTTATTTAGCTGAATCTGAACAAATAAATTTAGCTTAAATTTGTTAAAGATGCTTAAAGTCAGATTTATCCCCTTAAAAATGCTCCCTCCTCCAAAACAAAAAAAGTAGGTCAATAATTATAATACACATTTTAAACTAAGAAAAAATACAAGAATAAATTGAAAAAAGTGTTAAATTTAACAGCGGAGAAAGAAAATGTTCACAGGATGCGCTTTTATGCACAGTCCCACCACAGCGTTTGAATCAGGTTGACGCTTTGAGTCATTTTCATTGTCCTGTCTGCTTGTTGCCTTCAGACTCTCTAGGTTGTCATTTTTAACTGAGGTTATTGAGTAATTCAGAATTAAACCAACATTTCTGTAAACTTTGGTATCAGTCTTAAATTTTTGCTGGTGCTTTTGATCGAGGTTATAACATAACTGGGGGCTCGTCCGGGTTATTTTGGACTCTTTTGGTGAGTAGTTTACTTAAGGTTCATTTGAGCTTCATCGAAGCACGTGTTTGTCTTTTTTGTGTTGTTTTTTTAGTTTATTGTGTTTGGATATCTTGGGTGGAGGTAAACTTCAGAGTTTCACAGTGAACCACAGCTCACAAGTTCAGTTTTTAAGCCTGGTACACCACTGAGGATGGGTTAAGTGAAGTTAGTTTAATTGTTTTTAGGCATGTTGGGTTGAGATTTGCTCAAGGTTAAACCAGTGACACTGAATTTTGTAGGAAATTCTGAGAGCAGTTTGAGATCATTTGCTAGTTATAGTCTTGTGGTTGCATCAGGGAGACCTTCAGCTGAGCTGAAGTGGGCTTTAGTTACAGCTTTGTGGTGAGGTGAGTGTTTTTGTACCGCAATCTTTAGTGTCGAGGACAGATTGGCCACTCCTGGTGCTGCTCCTGGTCCACTTGCTGTCTGGGGGATGGCAGTAACAGTGCTGTGTGTGTGCTGAGTCACACTTGTTAAGACCACTGAATGGGCATGGTTCTCCATTTTGTGGTTGGTCACTAGGACATTTGCGTCACTGGATTTTGTTGATATGGTAACTTGTTGCGGTACAGGACCATGGGTGACCATTTGTTTTTATTGGATTATTGGTAACTACTGTTGGTTTGTGGCTGGTGTGCTCCACTTTGGGTTGGTCACATGTTACTACTGTGTGATCCTCATGTATGTTTAGTGAAGTTTGAGACTCTTGGTTTTGCTGTGTGCTCCTCAGACATGCTCAAGCATGACTTGCTTCAGTGTCTCAGGCCTCTTTCCAGGGTTACAACATGTTGTTTCTGTTGCTCTTTCAGGTGTAGAAGAACCGTATGCCTCAAGAGCGGCCTTTTCTTCATTACTTTAGGATCCCTGGGGGAACCTTGTTGAGGGGAAGGTGTTATACCGCTCTGCAACCCCTAGTCTACACCTGACGAGGTGTGGATCTCCTCATGTGGTCTTTTATCTTTTGCTGAGGCAATAACATCATTCAAAATTAAACCAACGTTTCTTTCCCTTATGTTGGGGCTTTTTGAGCTGGGACGTAACACTTCTTCTGAAAATAAATAAAAGCAGGTTTAAAAAGTCTCTGCTTTTAACATTTTTTGCCTCAAATGACCAAAATAACTCCAAGTTAAACCTTAAAGTTATTTTTTTGTCTTTGAAGTCACAAAGACTTGTTACCATCTTAAAACATATTTAGATGTTTTACGATTTCAACATGTTTAGCACCGCATGAATGAAGGAATTCAGGTTAAAGACAATCATGATGAGATTATTTACCTTTAAAGTAAACGTGTGACACCTGACAAATGTAATCCAGCTGTCAGACCTGTTTCCTGTCAGCTCATTGTGACAGTTCAAGGTCGTGGCTCGGTCTAAAAGCTGGGTGCTTTGACAGCGGCGTGTGTCTAGTTTGAGTTTTGTGAAAGTAAAAGCATTTTCCCGCCGTGAGATTGATCCTCGTTTCCTTCTTTGTGGTGTTTTTGGTTGAAGATTCATTTTCATTTAAAATTTTTTACACTTAAATAACCTAAAAAATGAACCTGCTGTGATGTGCGATGAGGTAAAGACAATAGTTGACAGAAGAGTTTGGATCTCTGCTCTTATCACGCACCAACTAAAGCTGCACAACAACAATGCAAGCCGAACTCGTCCAACCTGAAACTCCCCTCCTCCTCCTCCTCATCATCATCATCGTTAGTCATTCTGCTCCCTGACCTCTTTTGTTTTGTTTTGGGGTTTATTTAACATTTGTCTTGTTGTTTCTGCTCATTTCATGCAGCTCAGGTTGCAGATTCTGCTCCACCAGGCTTCATAAACACATCAGGAAACATGTGAGATTATGTTAAGGAGCTTCCTCCTTCAGGCTGCCCATATCAAACATCGCCAAAGAAACAGAAAACCCTCAGTTTATCCTGTCGTATGTACTCTTATCATTATAAATGTTTAATAACATGTATCTGACCGGTTAATTTGACAGCTCAAAGCCACAAAACATTTAAATCTTGGGTTAAGAAGGTGGAAAAGTAACGAAAACCTTGATGTAATCATCACATTTGAATTAAATAAATTATTTAATTTAAGTAATTTTAAATAAAATAAAAAGTTGCATGTCATTTTTTGCCCTGCAATTTAGAAAGAGTTTTAATATCTGTGTATCATGTCATGCAGATTTAAAAAGTTGTATTTACCATGTGGCATGACATTTTAAAGCAATCAGAAACGTCTCTGAGTTATTTACCGGATTAGATTAAATAGGGAACATACCCAAGATGTAGGGAATGTTTGGGGTTAAATCTGAACAAAGGTCATCCTTTTCTTTTGTGTTTTTCTTTGTGCTTTGTCCTCATTTCTTTTTGTCCTCATGTCTTGTCTTTAAATTAAGTTAAACAAAAGATCAAAACAGAAATAATAAAGAGTATGAATCTCTGTATGAAGGCTCTGAGAGAGAGAGGTGAAATAAATCAGGGCTGTGACTGACGGGCGTCCTCGCACATGCATCAGTTTTTAATCACTTCCTTCCCCTCTGTGTGACTGAGAGTTTCACTGTAGCGTGTTTTTGGCTGCGGCTCAGATATGACACACATTAAAGCGCAAAGAGATCCAGAAAACAAAGACACAATAGAAGCTTTGTGTGAGTCAGCGCCAGGACAAGCCAGCAGAGCTGCTTTCTGCTTTAAAACTCTGAGACTGGAGTCTGAGCTGCAGATACAGATAAAGTCTAAACATATAATCAATACAGATAAAATTGCAGAATCTGGGCAGCTCAAAACATTTCAAACACCGTGTGCTGTAAATACCTGTGAAATGTGACTTGGGAAGAGAATCTAATACTGAAAAGATGGAATAAAAGAATGAAAAAAAACAAACAAAAATATGCTGAAACCGGAGAAGAGGGAGGAGTTTGGGATTGATAAGAGAGCCAAAACATTTTGCTGAACATGCTGTTTATATCTTAAATATAACCCAGTATGTTCATTAGGGATGTCCTCTCTGTCTATGACAATTTAAAAATAGATAAATTAATAAACGGTTCCTCTAAAGGTTTCTAGTTACTGGGGTAGGTTCCTAAAATCAAGACATACCAAGTTCCTCTAAAGGTTTCTAGTTCCCAGCAAAAGGTCCTACAGTCCTAACATACTGTTTTCATCTAATAGTTCCTAGTTTCAAGGACAGGTTCCTACAGTCAAAAAAAAAAAAAGCTTTGAAGTTCAGAAAAAGCTCCTACAGTCCAGACATACTGAGTTCCTCGAAAGGTTCCTAGTTGCTGGGGTAGGTTCATATGATCAAAACAAACCAAGTTGTTCTAAAGGTTCCTAGTTTGTAGGAAAAGTTCCTGCACTTTCTCTAAAGTTCTCTGATTCCTAGGAACTATTCCAGCAGTCAAAACATACCAAGTTCATCTACAGGTAATATGGTCCTGCAGTCAAAATGCATCTTTATATCGGTTCCCACTGAGTCATAATAAACAGGTGCTTGCTGTCCTCACTCCAGAGCAAACAGCCCCGAAATGGTTCTACAGGTTCTACAGGTGAGATTCATGTAAAGATGCAGGCCACCCCAAAATTGCCTGATGACTCCTAAGTAGAGGGTAGCCACTAACCTACAGTATAAGTTTATTCAGGTTTGAGGACTTGTTGGATTAATCAGTTAAATGACAAACAAATTAATGGCAACAATTTAAATGCCTCATTACAAGCTCAAGCTTCTTAAAGGTGAATATTGGCTGGATTTCTAAAAGCTTCAGGAAACAATAACTGAACTTTTAAAGCCCAGCTAACATTTCTGCTGTCTCAAGCCAGCCTGAGATAAAACCAGAGCCTGTCCTAATTGTCTGTGACAGTATAGAGTGAGCTCACATCCATAATCTTCTTACAGTAATTCACCTGCTGCTGAGCCGACATCACAGCCGAGCAGGCAGAGCTGTGCGGGACGGACGCTCCTCACTTCCACAGATGGTTTCCCAGCTGATTTTGTGACTGTTTCTGGACATCCACGACCAGATCCTGAGGTCGGGCAGAGATGTTGGGTGGAGATGTGGTCGCAGTGTGGGAGGTGGCGTTGAGTGACGGTGTTTATAGGATCGAGTTCGCTCATGGCACCACCACTGGAAAAAGGATTGTTTATGTCAACGGAAAGGTGAGATCCTGCTTCTGTCTGTTTCTGGGAGAGCATAGTGGGGGGTTCCCAGTGTCTTTTGGCCTGTGACTCTTAAAATTTTAAAATGTATTGTTAATTTTTGATCTGACATTTCAAATTTTACCCACAATTGTAAGCCAGTGTGCTTTTTTCTTTTCTTTTGGTCATTTGACCAGGAATTACAATATTAAAGGCTAAATCTAAAGAAAAATTTGTGCATTTTGTCACTGCTCATGGTGATTCACCCTCATGTTGGGAACTACAATTTTATCTGCTGAATTTAAAGTCATTTTAAAGACCATTCTGACTTTAAATGTATAAATAATATGTTGTAAACAAAAGAAGTATTTAATACATTTACTTAGTCAAGCTGGAAATACTACAGTTTAAAATATTTCAAACTGATTTAACACTTGACTAAAATGGCAACAAAAGATACTGAAAGTACCAGTTATTATAGATTAACAGTTGTCAGTAGTATATACTCGACCTGCTTAACTGTAACTGGACCAGACAAAGTTAATTTTCTATTTTTTTTTTGTTGATAAATTGTATTGTGAAAGTTTTATTATAAATGTTTTATTCTACCTAGCCAAACAAATACAATGACGTGTGAAAATGCAGTTCACCAAATGGCCACTAGATGCAGCAGTGAGAAAGCTGTGACTGTATTAAAGAGAAATGTGGAAATGTCCAACTTCAGTGGCCTAATTCAGAATCAACAAACCTTTTAACAAAATGGGAGCAGATATATATATTTCTTCTTTTAACACATAGTCATCAAGCATGCAATCTGTGGGGACTGAACTGGTTCTATACATGATCCAGTCTGACCCTCTGAACAGCTGTGAAAAGTGTGAAAATTTCAGTAAACCATTAATATCTTTTGTTCATCAATAAAATTTATTGCTATTCCAGCAGTTGTGATGCCCACATTAACACAGGATAATAATTGAATGTATAGAGAGCTAAAATATTTTCAGAACTTAAAAAGTTCTTCAGATCACAGATTTTCAGTTCCCGAAACACCAAAAAGAACCAGAAAAATGTTGAAAACTGCACAGACTTACTATCACTGAAAATACAGTTGTACTTCTACAGCAGGAACCACAATCATGTTTCAGGAGGTATATATATCTTATTGTGGAGTTCCTCAGGGTTCTATTCTCGGTCCTTTACATTTTCAGTTTGTTTTCAAGCTGCAGTGAAATTCTACTGGTCTGTTTATCCAACATACTGAGGCCAGCACATTTTTTAAAAATTTTGTTTCACTTTATTTGGTGTTATGTTCACCAAGTGAAGTCCAATATTTTACTCTGTTTATGCTTCATTTCTTGTTCATAACTGCTCCTTTGCTCTTCGGTATTCAGAGCATTATGCTGAATAATATTTTTCATTTTCTATTCATATTTGTAGTGAATGAAATTTAGTCTGCTGCAGGAGTGTTTTTATGTAGAGATGAATAAAACGCAATGACCTGCACTGTAACATGAATGGTGTCATATAGAGTTAACTTACTGTAACTGTGTATCTGGATTAATTTTATGATTAAAATTGAAACTATATCATAGTATGCGATAAAACCACTAGGGGATTTTTCCCAGGAAAAATGGTCACATCATTCTCATTTCTGTGCCTCCGAAGGTGCTTGAAAAGCAGTGAGATCTGAATCTTCCAAACCCTGATGTTATTGCGTCCTTTGAAGAAGTGAGGCGTGATTTTAATCTACAGAGAAAGCTTTTTCAACAGCACATCAACATAATTTAATTAGTATTTCGAATGCTTGTTAAAATAATGACACCAAAGGTTTGTTTAATAAGGCCTCCAGCTGATAATCCAATCTTATCTGAATCGGCACTTTTAGTACTTTAAGTACATTTTCATGCTGATGCATGTAGTACTTGTTTTTTGTGTCACTGTGGTAATAGCCTTAATACTTCAATAAAAGGCCTTCCATGATCATTTTGTATGTATTAGTTTGCACAAAAAAAGTGAGTGTATGAAAGCAGAGCAGCAGGTGTTTATTGAAAGCAGCCATGTCTCCTTAACAGGAAGTCATCAAAAAAGACTGGATGTTCAAGCTGGTTGGAAAGGAAACCTTCATGGTGGGAGGTGCGAACACCAAAGCCACCATCAACATCGAGGCTGTGAGCGGCTTCGCATACGAGTACTCGCTGAACATCGCTGGGAAAAGTCTGCAGAAGTTCATCGACAACAGAGCCAAGACCACCAAGACCTGGCTGCTCAAAGTGGGCGGAGAGGACTACAGGGTTGTCCTCGGTGAGCTCACCCTCTCAGGTTTTTACCTGCAGCTGCACGCTGGTGTTTGCAGGTGGAAATGTAGGTGAGGACGGGCAGTCTAATCTGCTCAGGGTGAGGTCAGTGCAGCTATCTTTGGAAAGGAAGCAACCAGCATCAACCTAGTTAGACTACCAAAACCTAACGGATGGATTAAAGAAGGCCTCAAATGGAAACAGAGAACCTGACCTTAACTTAAAGTCCAACAAACATGGAAATGAGACGGATTGCATCCAAAAAGGAAATACAATAAACTAAATGATATAGAAAAGTACTATAAATTATTATTCGTTATTGGACACACAAAAACTGACCAAAGAAATCACCAAACATAGATGCAAAATGACCAAAACTCCTAAAATGAGTCCCAGAATGACAGATCGAAATGAACCATATATAATTTAAAATGATTCAAATCGAACACAAATGGCCTACGTGAACTGCATCATGAGCAGAAGGACACCAAAAGAGATGCCAAACTGTCAAAAATGATGCAGAACAACCCAAATTAAATGTAAAATAACTAAAACGAGATTCCCAGCTGTGAAAATGAGACATAAAAGAATCAGTATAAAGTATAGTACAAACTGACCATGAGAAGACACAATGAAATAAAATGCAACCCACAATGGCTAAAATGAAACTTGTAGAAAATGACCACAAGCAGCAGTAGGTTTAAAAGAACAGGAAAACTGTAAAAATTACACAAGAACATTTGATTAAAACAACAAAAATGAAATGCAAATAGACACAAAAGGCACAAAATGTCCAACATTAGATGTGAAATAACCACCAAATACCAAAAACAGCCAAAAATGACCAAATTTAAAGAGAAATGACCACACTGCTGAGAAACACTGCTGGGACCACAGTTTGGTGTCTCTTCTGCAGGAGTGATGAGGAGCCTTTTACATATCTGTGCCGGCTGTTTCATAACCTGACCTCAGACACTGATCAACTGTGTGTTATTTTAAAGAGGAAGACAAGCTGCTGCAGGTGATTAAACAAACTAACTATCTACGTTTGTTCTTTCTCACAGAAAAGGACACCATGGACGTTTGGTGCAACGGACAGAAGATGGAAACCACGGTGAGCGCCACTGATGAATACTCTGAGACACACTTTCCTGAAAATAAATCGCATGATGTAACTGCTGATTTCAATAAAGGAGTGGGAAACTGTGCTGTCAGATTTGAGGCTACAAAGAAAACCAAGGGGGGGGGGGGGGGGTTAGGGAAGTTGTG
>VVHJ01001022.1:0-19158 GCA_015107715.1 Tylochromis polylepis | reverse complement strand
AGATGTCAGCTGACTGGTAAAACTCACTTATAGAAGAGCCTTTTCTACACGAGTAATATTAGATCTATTAAGTGACAAAAAAATGTCAATTATATCTATATGGCACATTTAATTACATGTAAACTCAATGTGCTTACCATAAAAGATAAAAACAAACAAACAAACAAAAAACATTTAAAGATGCAGGAAATAAATGGACCACTGACAATTTTAACAAAAGATCTTCTAAACTTTTTTTAAAAATATCTGTTTGGGTGTTTTGAAAAAATAAAAGAATGAGAAGAATGAAAAAAGAGCAAAACATTCTAGAAATCAATATTTAAAAAATTTTAAATTATATCCCATTAAGTAAACTCTTGATGGTGTATCGGGGTCACGGATGAATAAGAAAAACTTAATTTTTCTCATGCTTTACAAAAGAAAGGGGGACAAAAAAACAATTTCTGAAAAAAATCTAATGGAAATTTATAAGAAAATGTTTAAGTTTAAGTATTTACGAGAAAAAAATATAACTTTTTAAATAAAAACAAGCTATATTATTATAGCTTTTTTTAAAAAAAAAATGATTATCATATTTGGTTATTATTTACAAGTTTTACAATAAAAAATAATAAAGTCAATAATAAAGAAATGACAGAAAAGACTTGAATTAAAATTAAATTAAAAAACATTAAAGAACAGAAATTACTAACTGAAAATCCTTCAGCTACACTTTAAATATACGATGTCTGACTGTTTTATAACAGAAAATACTGTAAAACGTTTTAGAAGTGTCGCGTTTTATTTTGAAATCCTCACCGGAACTCCGCTGCGCGGCGCGTACAGCCTGACGCTCCGGGAGGAAGCTCTCCGGCCGGGATACAGCGGCTCCAGTCTACACGGGATGGACCTCACTGCCGCACGGACAGGGGGGCACGGCTGAGTGTTTGGGCGCCGCGTGCGGGACCTACCGGAGAGATACCTGCTGTTCACACACCTGGATTAATTTTAGAGGCGCGCGAGCTCCTGTGGAGTCCAGCTGTTGGGGGTTTAATCCGGACAGGTGGACGTTATTCAACCAAGACAAAAACAACAGAGGGACCGGAGCAGGCATCCTAACTACCCCCACCTAACTGTTTACCAGCCGGGTACCTGCTCTGATCTTGCCCCCTTCTGAAACCTTCCCTCACGGCCTCTGATCCCCCCCTCTGAGTCGGTGAATAAAGCTGACTTTCACACCTGGAAATCGGTTACTTTTTCCTCTCCTCCCGCTCTCCAAAGCTTGGAAGCTAGTTAGCTTTAGCCGGCTAGCCTAGCCACCTAGCATCAAGGCCGTTTTCTTTTTCTTTTATCCTCCTGCTCCTCTCTGATTAAAAATCCTTTTTTAAAGTTTAATCCAGCAACACCTGGGCGAGTGTCGTTTTAATCCCGCACGGACTGCGGGGGGATATGGGGAAGCGGCGCTCAGCCTGCCGCACATCTGTCACCGCAGCGGAATCTGGAAGCGGGACACCCCGAGAAACAGCTGCCTTCACCGGACAGTAGGAGCAGTGTGTCCGGCCCCCTCCTCTGGAAGCTGCTCTGGAAGCAGCACTTCCATGAATTTCTCCAGGCATGTAGAAGAGTTTCATCCCTCCCTGCTGGCATAAACCCTGCACCCACACTGTGACTTAAATTCCCCCCATCTCTGGAGGTAAACAGCTGGAGCATGAGTGTGCTCTGAGGCTGCTGGAGGTCACAGATTTCACCTTCTTCTGCTTCTGCTGCTGCAGCCATGAACTACCAGCAACACCTCGCCAACTCGGCCGCTATCCGAAATGAGATCCAGAGGTTCGAGTCCGTGCACCCCAACATCTACTCCATCTACGAGCTGCTGGAGCGGGTGGAGGAGCCGCTGCTGCAGAACCAGATCCGGGAGCATGTCATCGCCATTGAAGGTAGGACAGAACCCGGGGGATGGAGGAGGATGGATGGATGCTGGTAGTATGTGGGTGGGTTGGTGAAAGCTGGGTGACAACAGACTACATTTCCAGCCCGGAGATGGTCTGTTAGATGTTGCACAATCCTCCTGAAGTGCTGGTGGGAAAGTTCATTTAATGTTCCCACAGTCTTTTTTTTCTTCTCACGAAATCGTGTGCAGGCTGTGAAAGCTGTCAGGTTTGAGTCCCCCACATTTCAAGGGAAAAACAAAGCAGTTATCACACCCTGAGACACTCATTAAAGAGTCCTTATGAGCACAGAGTAGCATTCTTTTAAGAAGATGCTGTATGCTTCTAGAAAACTTTGTTAATAGTGACACCTGTGCGTGTGGATTGAATTGCAGGTGGCGTTTTGTTGCTAGCTCTTGGTCTCCACTAACAACAAATATAGTTTTTTTTTTTCTTTAAACTGTGTGATGTATGTTGTACGACATCCAACATATTTTGTCCAGATTCTTCAGTGGAGGGGATGTGATACCGTGGCAACCAAGAAAACTGAGGTCTAAAGCAAGTCCAAACTGTTTTTTAAAATTTTTTGTATTTTATTTTAAGCAGCAAAAGTTTGTTTCTGCCACTAAAAACTGGGAAAATGGCCAGGGAGGTAACTCAAAAGTTTGAGCTATTATCACAAAATCCTAAGTAAGTTATCATAGAATGTTACTGATAAAAAAAAAAGTTGGAATGTTATTATCTCAAAATTTTGGGTTTTATCTCCAAGTTCACAATTATTGTTGCAAAATTTTAAGTTGTTTTAAAATTTTTAATTTATTATCTCAAAACGTCAGGTTTTTATCTTTCCATTTTCGACTTAGATATCTCAAAATTTCAAGTTACTTTTGAGTAAATTGAAATTTCTAGTAATTATCTCAAAATTTGGGACTTTTATCATTAAATTTCTGGGTTTAATCTTAAAATTTTGAATTACTTATGTTGAACTTTCAAGTTACTTAAGTCAAAATTTAGACATACCTAACTTGAAATTCAAACGTTAGTGATTCCCTTGACCATTAATGCCTTCAGTGTCCAGATGTGGACATTTTCCTCCTTTAAAAGTTGAAAATGCTAAGAAGAAGAGGAAAATTGGGGGAGGGACTTTATAAATTTGGGGGTGGAGTCACATTAGTTTAGAGCCGCTAACATGGAGAAAATACTATCGAAATCATCTGTGAAGCCTCGTCGGTGTGAATTTTTGCCCTCATGTGTAGTTTGTGTTGGAGTCTGTGATGCAATGTGAGCAACACCGGCTAAGCTAACATGTTTACTGGCAAATTCATCCAGTCCTTCACATAAAAATCAGCTTTTACAGGTCAGACTTGTTCTTTATCCTTCAATAGTCTGAACTGTTTTCATAAAATGACCCAAAAAGCAGTTTAAACCAAATTATGTGTGAAAACTTGGTTTCTGGCAGTTTTCACAGAGGTGTGTTGGCATATTTTGGTCTAAAATTGGCTGTTAAGGACCTAAACTTAAGTATTTGTCATCTCTTTCAAAGCTGATGCTTTCCTGTTCTCCTAATAAGTCATACTTGAGATGCTCTTTGGGCTGTAAGTGATCGATTGAATGGAGAAAATTAAAGTGATTTGGTGGTTTTTGTACCGTAGCTTTTTGCCAGTGATTCAGTGGGTTTTGTCCTGGCTGAGATGGTTATCTAAAAGACTTTATTGATAACAAAGCCTTTTGTTTACATCCTCTTTTTGTTGTTAGTGTTATTATCAGAGTCTGAACACAAACCTGACTCGGGTGATAAATAAACTTGCTAGCAATGATCAAAGGAAGTGATAACCTTCGAGGTGTTCTCGATGGATCGGGTAGTTTGGGACCAGATTGATTCCTCTTAATTCATAACATCACCGGGATTACACTTCATTTTACATAACGGCTTCATAACTTAATCCCTCTGTCAGATTAGCAGAAGACCAAAACAACATCCCCTGTGCTGAACAGCAGCTTCAGCCTCCAGTACAAGCGTGATTTATTGATCGATATTGAAGCAGCAACGATCCGACATGATCCTTTCCCCTTTAAACACAGGAGACGGTGAGAGCCAGATGGCTGCTTTTGGTGGTTAATCCAGTGAATTAATTGTACATTGGTGCAGAAATCCTGTAAATCCAGCTCAAACATAAGCAGATATTACGTGGAAACAGAAACGATGTGATCAGAGAAAGCAGCTGGAATTCAGCGGGAAGTGAAACTCTTTCAGACCCGAGAAATGACAAATGACATGATGAAGGAAATGATGCTGAGGATGACGATGTGAAGCAAGAGTCATTTCAGTGAAAACAAACTGAGAAAGTAAGAATAACGATGGAATCTGCTATTGCAAATAATATCTGACGCAGTAGATAAAATAACAATAAAAACAAATTGCAACAATAGTAGCGATAGTCATAGCGATAGTAATTAATAATCTGTAATGATATTCATTAAGTAGAAAGGAACTAATAATGTAAAAAAAGGTAAATAATTGAAAAAGAGGATTTACAGCTGGTTAAGTGTTCTTCAGTGTGATTTGAAAGGATGCTGGCGGGGTAAAGGGATTACATCACTCATGACATTTAACATTTAACGATAATAGCTGTGCTGTGATTTCAGGTGATTTACGGCTAAAATAATCACTGACAGGGACGTTAGAAGCAGCAGAAATCCTCCAGCTTTTTCCTCTCAGACAGTTACTGCTGCTCGCTCTTCTAATGAACCCAGCAGAGAGCTTGAGAAACAGCAGCCACGTTTAAAATGTATGCAAAATTTCTTCATCTGATTCAAATTCACTGTTTCAGACGATGGTGAATAAGGTGATCCGATGATGACGTACATTTACACGTGTGACACAGATTTCAGTTTCCCCCGTCTCTCGTGTTTTTGCCTTAAAATGAAACTCTTTGTGTTGGATAAATGTCTTTCGCTAGCTGCCTTAAAGGCAGAATTACAGCACATCAACCTATGGCTGATACAACAGATGTGCGCAGTGAGGATAATTTCCAATCAGTTCCGATTGATTCTCAGTGGTTTCTTTAGATTGTGGTGTGATGCGTTGCCTTTTGAGATCTTTAAGTCTACTCAACTTTGTCAGGTTCTGTTTAAGTGATTTATTGATTCAGCCGCGCTGACAGTAGTCAGACTAGTGAAATTGAACTTGAAATTGAGCTGTTTAAAAAATGTGACAGTTAATTAATTATTTAACATGGGGGGCAACTACATTTTCACATAGGGCCAGGTAGGTTTTATGCCTTTTTTGGGGGATTGTCTTTGTCTACTCATCTGAATTTGGCTCATTTGTTTAGGGTACATCACTTTGTTTTGGGGGCTCTTTTACTTTTCTAGGGCCCTGACTTCTTATGACATGTTTTTGCTTTTATCATTTGTTGAGCCCAATTAACTTTTGGCCTACTCCATTTTTAGCTTTTTAGGATTTTTTTTTTGTTTTTTTTGGTAACCTTAATTTATTTTGGGCATTATTTCTTGCCATTGTTGATTTTAAGCCCCACCTTCTTTTGGGGGTTGTCCTTTTTTATTGACCCTGCCCACTTTTGGAACTACTTCATCTCTTTTGCTATCCAAATAGACTGTTAATGTGAATGCATCCAAAACCCAGTCAAGCATTATTCCTACTAAAGAATATTATTTCCTGTACCACAAAAATATGTCCTTTCCCACAGTCACTGATATCTGTATATATAGAATACTCAGAAGAGGAAAATACTTTTTCATTGCACGCTGTCTATCTGTGGAAGCTTCAAAAATCCTTCTATGTGTACCACTGATCTGTAATGTTCTGGTAGTTTGATCTGAACCACAAGAAGAGGAATGTGAGATGTTCTCAGGCAGAAAATGTGACAGAATTTGACATAAAGAACATGTTGAACTCTTCTAGTGTTTGTGTTTTGAAAGCTTACCATTGATGCGTTTTCGGACAGGATGTTTGACCTTGCAGTCCAACTGTGCTGGCAATAGTTCAGTATGTCAAATCACTATTGTCACTTATAGAAAAGTGCAGTAATTGTGTCTTATTTCTTCCTTAGGTTTGTTATTTCTCATAAACCTGGCCTAAAATGAATGGGGTTTGGTTTTTGAATTTCTTGTGTATTTTGGAGGATTTTGAGACAGATTTGAGTCTGAATTGAATCATTTCACATCTGGACCAGCTGCAGTCTTTACAGTCAGCAGCATGGGTGGTTTGGGGATGCTAATAGTTCAGCAAGTCAAATTAGTATTGTTGTTGATATAAAAGTGTCGTAATTACGTCTTATTTCTTCCTGAGTATAGTTGTTTTTGTTAAATTGGGCGTAAAATGAATGGGGTTTGGTGTGTTTTTAGAGGATTTTGAGTCAGATTTGAGTCTTAATTGAATCATTTGACATCTGGACCAGCTGCAGTCCTTACAGTCAGCAGCACAGGGTTGGGCGGGAGGCGTTCAGTGGCCTCGCAGCTGTCAGCTGAGTAGTCCAAGCGCTGACTCGCTGCTGCTCTGTTCACTTCCATTTTGCCTGAATTCACACGGTGACTCATGCTGGAAATAACCCAAAACAGCAGCAGCACTGTCATCCTCTATCTCTGCCTCTCGGTACACATCTGGATGTGTCGCTCAGATTCATGTCGGGTTACATAAGCTCTCGGCTCTGGAGGCCGCCGTCCTCGCCGCTCCCGTGGGCCGTGAATCGGCCCAGTTACGGCGCTCTGACCGCACGCCTCTGTGGGGGCTCATTTGCATGTGAGATGTGTGCAAGGATGGATGGGCGATGCCCTGCCAGCCAGGTGACACTGACCCACTTTCTGTGTTTGGCCTCGCAGCTGTGGATGCATGAAATGAAACCAAACTCACACTGTGAACATCCTTCATTTCGTCCTCCCACAGCAGGAGAGCCAGCATGGAGTGGAGGTTTAACCACCATCAGAGGCTTTACAGAGTCCCACTTAAAGGCTGTAAAAGAGCTAATTAAGAAGAGAAGAGAATAAAGACTTCTTTGTAATCTTTGAGTGCTTACATGAACCTGTGCAAGTTAAAGTCCTCCATCAGATCCAAACAGTGATTCATACATTGTGGAATTTACCTGTCGGAGGTGAGCAGAACAGTTGCGTGGTGGAGTGCAACAAGCCTTTTATTTAATCTCTCCCGCTCCTTTGTCCGAGCGCCTCTCCAGTAACACCGGCGTCTACTTTCTGCCTCAGGCTTTTGTCTCACTCTACCAGCCTGCGGTCAGCGACTGCACCGTGTGACCCAGTTAGACTCACAACGTTGTGTTTGCTCTGTGTTTTCTCTCTTCAGTTATTACGATTGTGCCCATGCAGCGCTCATTCTCATGTTTCAGCCATTAGGACCGACTGTGACGCAACGCCCATCCAGCTCGGGGACGAGCGGAGATAAAGAGCCGAGCAGGGTTTGGGACTCGGCTAAAACAAATCCTGCAGGACTGCCAGGGGGTGAAAGTGACACCGACCTGAACCTATAAACATTGTTTTTAGTCACCTGCTGCCACCCTGGCTGCAGATGATGATGATGGTCATTTTGGTCTTTATCTGTCATCAAGAACATTTTCGTACACTTTAGCTTTTAGGATAGTTTAGCTTAATTTGACCTTTTATTAAAACATTAAAATCACTTTAGGCTAAAACGGCAGCACAGTAATGAGCCAGCAAGGACACCGTACGCTAAAACCAGAGGGAGATGAAGAGAGAAATGTGAATCACATGTTCCGTAATGCAAATAAATCACATTTTAAAGCTATAAAACAGACTGAAGCAGCAAATCCAAGCAGTAGAGAGCTGGAAAACTTCCAAGCATCAGTACGAGGTCTGAGAGACACTTTCAGGGTTTTTTTTTTTTTTTTTACTGCATGTGGAAATTTTTTGGTGCCCCTCAAAGAGGGTTTAGACAGCCCCCTACCAACGAAAAAAAAAAAATCCCTCCCCACTGTTAGCTTAAAATCACAGCAGCTCTGTCAGAGATGAAAAGGGTCTAGTCTTTCAAAATAAGAGCACAGGGCTTGTACCCTAGTTGAATCAGTTTCCTCATTCTCTTTGATAGATGAAAAAATAAAGCTAATTTGTAAAATGTATTTAGGTCGTTGTATGGGAAACACTGCAACACTTAAAAATTAGCAGAATAGATCCCTTTTGGACTCTACTAGCTTAACTTGACATAATTTACAGTCCAAAATAATCCTTATTTATCTCATACTGTTGTAGCCTCTCATTCCATTCTGTCTAAAAAAAAGTTGATTTAGGTCTTTTGTTTTTTTAAAAACACAGTTTTCGTTGTTTGACACACACAACCATTTATACTGTCACCTAAGGCGCTGTAAAATAGGAACATAATAAAGCAAAGCAAAGTGATTAGTATCTGTTTAAAATGGATATACTCTGTTTACTCCCAACACCATATTCTTATTTTTGGACTAAATACAAAGGAAAAGCAGAATATGCACCACTTAAAAAAATATACAGGAGCAATTTAAATCATTCTCACTATTTTAAAGTCACCAATGAAAAGGAAAAATAATATAAATACAGCTTCACATCACCTTTTAGACAAAGAGTGGGCAATTCATTTTGTCAAAGGGGCCATGTGAGAAACTTTGACTGTTGTCGAGGGCCACACCAGTCAAAGTTTCTTATAGGGACCATTGTGAAAATGATTTGACCACCTGTGTTATAGGGTGCTTTTGGGTGATGATAATAACAACCAGTGCAACTAGTAGTTGATAAATTAGTTTGCTGGCAGAATATGAATGGGTAATCATAATGAAAATCAAATAATTGATTATATTTGAGTGAAAAAAGCTCAAAGGTTATTTTTTGGTCTGCTTCTTCATTGGTAGGTTTTAAAGAACCACACCCTTTTTATAATACAAAGAAATCATTTTTGCAACCCTGCCTTATTTTAGGACGTTTATGGTCCCGCCTTCTTTTGGGGGGTTGGCCTTTTTCTCGATCCTGCCCAATTTTGGGTCTACTTCCTCTTATATTATGATTGTACCACTTATTTTCTGGCTTCTTCTGTTTTCCTGGGGTCCTATGATGTTTGTTTTTCTTTTATGACCACACATTATTTTTGGGCTACTCCTCCTTTTTGAAGAATTCCACCCTTTTTATTCTTGTTCTTGGATTAAAAACAAGGTGAAGCAACACCTTAAATACATACAGGAACACTTGACAATGATACAGGGCTGTTTTAAGCCATCATATGCTCAAAAAAAAAAATTAAATGATGCATATACACCTTCAGACTACTTACCAAGGCATTTTTGTCTGATAATGATGTCAGAAATGCAACAGCTATTTGATTCATAATTATGTAATTTGTTTATTTCCTGAATTTTAACGGGGGAACATTTAGATGATTAAGTAGTTGTTTTTAAGGTAAAATAGAGAAGAGTTTTTAAGAGTCTGTCATGTGAAGATTTGATGATCAAAGCTATATTGGAAACTACATCAAACTTCTGTTCTGTGTTTTCTTACATTTTCTAGAGAAAATTGTCTGTTAAGTGACTGATTGAAAGGTAATCTCCAAATTGAGGGTGTCTGTGTCGGTTGTTTCCTTGTTTGTCGACGGCAGCACTTTCCTGTAAAACGTTACTCTGGCAGATGGTCGATCACAGAGTGGCGTTGATTGTGATGTAACACTGCGGCTGATTGACGGCCGCTAATAACTGTAATAAGGAGTCACGGGATGCTCTTAAACGAGGCTTTTAGCCATTGCATAACTACGCCCACTGACCACCGCTGAAGTCTGCCTTGAGATATTACGCTGAGATCTGTGCACCTTTTGTCCACCCTCATAGCCCTGCCTCCACCCCTGCTGACTCCACCAGATTAGGGCCAACTGCTGACATTATGTTCTGTTTCTTTTTTACCCACATTCATTTGTTTTCTGGCTTTTCATTAGGATTAATGCTTGAGGTGAGTCATCATCAGTGGAGTGGAGCAAGTGCGCTCTCAGTGGAGGTGGGCGTGCACTCAGGCAGCACAAACTGATAATGCGCAGCCATCGGGAGCATTTAAAGCGATCGATACGACACCTGAGGAGAGACTTGTAAAGGTTTGATCACCCCCTTTCATACGTGGAGTGATCATGAAGGATTATCTCAGCAGTAGTGGGGGTTTATTTTTGCTCTGAACCTCCGTCTGCTGAGATCAAACTCAATCCAACCTGAGGATAGGAGCTTCGCCCACCCTCCTCCAACAATCACACAGACATCTGTACTGTGTTATATAAAAACACAAAAAAAATCCAGCTGCAGATTTAGAGTCTTGACAGGTGGAGCTGCAGATTTAAACTCCCGGCCAGACAAATAAAACTGGACATCATGTAAAAGATGTATTTGAGTGTAGAACAGCAGATCTCTAATAAACAGTGTCCTGCTTTGGTTCTGCAGTTTAGCCAGTGCTTTTATCTCAATGCAGCCAAAACCAGCTCCAACATTACTGCTCAGTCCCACTCATACTGGCTCTTACTCCCCCTCTCCAGAGCAGGTCATCCACCTCAAATAAAGTACTCTTGCCGAAAAACATACCTGTTCAGATAGTTTCAGCTTCAGTTGTAATGCACAGTGTCAGTTACCCAAGCTTACCATTAAAATAATTGGTTTTTTAAAGATGAATTTATATACATTTCCTTCTTTTGGTAAACATCTTATTTCTGGACCCCTCTAATTTTTTAATTCTTTGTCTACAGTAAAGTTTTTATTATTAACAAGCTTCACGGTCACATTTTTGTTGTTGTTGTTGTTGTTGTTGTTTCGCGTTGTTTCCCCCTAGTCCATTATGGCCACGCCTTCTTTTGGATGTTGCCTTTGTTGTTTTTTGGGGTTTTTTTTGCTTTTCTAGGTCCCCACTGTTTGGTGTGTTTTTTTTTTGTGTTTTGTTTTTTTCCTTTTATGATCCCACATAACTTTAGGCTACTTCCTTTTTAGCTGTTCAGTTTTTAAACCCACTCAAATATGTTTTTTTCAAAATTATGCTTACCACAGAATACGGAAGTTTCCTGCACCAAAAATAAAACAAAATAATTTTAAAAAATTCTACTTCTTTCACCACAGTGCATTTATTTAGGGCTACCCCAACTTCATTTCTCCTTTTTTCTGGAGATTTGTTTCACCCGTACCCCATTTTTTTAAACGTTTTTATAGAGAATAATTTGTTTAAGCTCCGCCCTTTTTTGGGGGATGTCCTTTTTCTGTTCCACACCTAATTTTGGAAGGAACTCTTTTATTAGAACTCCAGTGGCCTGTTTGCTGTATTAAAGCTAACGATATCCAAATACAAAACCAATTTCAGATTATTTTGTGTGTATTTAAAGTCCTGATAATGTAACATGGATTTAGCTGATGGTGAGTTTTCCTGAATTCACCTGTGTAGCAGAAGAGTATGCCAATAAACATCAGAAAATGTGCCTGTTAACTTTATCTTTTTGATAACTTCAACACTTTTGAACATTTTTTCTTGAAGATGTTTTCTTTAGGGGCCAGTTTAACCAAATGTGCAAGCTGCAATAACTCATTTTAAATTATTTCCTCTCACTTTTGCTGACCTGATTTCCAAAAACAGGGACCATTGTCGTGACCTGTGCTGTAGCCACTTAATCTTAAAATGAAGCCAGGTATAAAAAGGTGGCTGACACTGAAATGCTGGAAGAAAAACAAATGTTTATCCCGCACTATCTGAGTTGTGCTGCGTTTTAAGGTAAACAAGTTACCCAGAGTCCCTGAGCAGGTCCTTGTGGTCATTAAGCCTGGAGGATGCTCGTATTGATCGGTCTGCAGAGGAAGCATCTCAGGAGGCAGGGAGTGGAGGGGGGGGATATCGACTCAGGAGAAAATGTCAGAGCCGTGCCGTGGTCTGCATCCTGCTGTCAGAGATGGATTAACATGCATTAAGAAGATAAATACCAGTTCAAATGAGCTGCCAGTCCAGCTGAGTCCAGACCTCCCTGTAGCTGGCCTAGTCTGATGTGAAGCCTCTGCGAAGATAAACAAGATAAATTATGAGGGAAGCTCCTGCTGTAGCTGATTAATCAGGCTTTGAAGATGTAATTTCATCTTGTTTCGAGTCATTTTTAATGTCTTTATGGAGAATAAATGGTTTAGTTATGGGGTTATGAAAACTTCAGTGTCGTTACAGCCAATGATTCCCCCTGCAGGAACCGTGGGTAGTTCGGTTGGATTTAGCCGAGCTTTTTGAGTGCGTACCACAGGGGATTCCCTCGTATTTTTACTGTGGAGGTTTTATAGCCTTCACAGAGCTTCAGTTTGCTTTTCAGTATCACAGAAGTTAAACTGAAGCTGCTTTTCTCTGGATTATGGTGATGTTAACGTAAAGTTTATATGATCACGTCCATTTTAAGCGCTGAGATTCATCACAGACCTTAAAGCTCTTACCTGCCGCTGCACATCGTGTGCTCGGCTTGTATTATTCTTATTTACAGGGCCATTATTACCATGTCCCCACATTATTTCCTGACCTCCATCTGTCAGAAAAGTGTGGGAAGTTATTTTCTTCTGTGCCAAGATTTGTTCCTTCTGTCTGTCCTGAAAGCTCACGCTGGATTTGGAGAAAGGGCGTTAAATTGTGCAGCTTCCTCCTCCTCAGTTTAAAGTAAATCTTCAGCAGATGGTCTCACTGATTGAATTTAAGGCTGAAAATATTCTGCCTGAGACACTCATTTATTCTGATGATTTAGGTTCCCACATCTTTATCATTGTTTGTTTATTGTTCCCACTTTATCTCCTTCACATTTGCACACTTAATTATTTGTGCTGGCTGTACTGCTGCCCGTCTGTCTCTTGTAAAGTTGACTGTTGATGTCTAAAACTTTGCACAGCTTTGGACGACAGGATGGAAAACGTGTGTGGAGATATTCACCGGTCTGCTATAAATCATGTTCGAGTTATTGTGGCTCATATGCAGATGAGGTCCAAAAAGGCCAGTTTTTTTGTTCCAAGTGTTTCCATTTAGATGAAAATCCAATAAAAGCTGTTGGACAGTAACAGGTTAAACATCCAGACGGTGGCGTCTCTCCTCGTTTGCTGTAATTGGGCTCAGCTGAGGGAGGGTCACCTGTTAGTGATTCTAAAAATACCCCAACTGTCGTTCTGCCTGCCTGCAGGGCCCCATTAGGGTGATTTGCTTATCATCCGTCCCTCAGTGTGTGTGATATCCAAACACATGACTGCACTCGAATGCAGTGGCGCTTTACGTCAGCTGTATGATTGTCCACCACTGTTGTCGTGTTTTTAAGGCAGGAGAGTCTCTAATGAGAGAGCCCCGAGGAGCTACAGCCTCTTATTATACAACAGGACGGATTTAGGTTCAGGAGACTCGACTTAAAGATAAAGTTTGAGAATATTTGATTGAACATTTGCTCTATAAAAAGGAAAGTCAAATTAGAGGTTTGTGCAGTTATAAATCAGTCAGATTTAGACACAAACACACGAAACACACATTCTTAGCTTCAGTTTGACTCACACTTTTAGAGAAAAACCTCCCTGATATTATCTTAGATCTGTTTCGCAACTTCAGCCCAATACTGACTGTTAATTTGATTTAAAAGTCATTATGAAGGTTTCATTAAAATCCTGTTTGCTCTGTATTCTAATAGATCAGATGTGTATAATTCTTGTTTTTACTGTAACAGAACAATTAAATATAAAACAGTTAGTTCAGAATCTTCCTGTATTACTCTGTACATGTGTAAAGGGAGACTGCTAATCACGACTCTCTCTTGATTTTAAATGGCCCCAGAATGAAACTGACTACCCCCATGGAGAGACAATCCCAAACCAGAAAGATGGATGGGTTAATCCCTGAGATCCCAGACTAGCTGGTTACCTTCACTTCCAGTCTTTATGCTAAGCCACGCTGACTATCTGATTCCAGCTTTGTACTAATGGTTGCCCAGGTGAGCAGATTCGACTGTTCAAGCCCAAAAACAAACAGATGATAAAAGAAGGTAAAGTTTTACCTTTCAGTATTGTGGCTCTTTATAATAACAAATTAGAATCATTCCATAAGTTGCGCATTAACTCTGTACAACCCAGCACATCTGTCCAGCAGAGAAACATCTGTCCCCTCACTTTAGCAGTTTATTTCAACCTAAAACTGTCAAGTCGGTTTTATCTATAAAGGTCAACATCACATGCCATAGCTAGAGTGAAAACGGGGCGGCTACCTCCTTGCAGCTAGGAAAAACCTGTGCTTTCATGGTGATTACATTTTTTTTTTTTTGCATCTAGTGACAGATTGAAAGTAGCTGCAATGACCAACTGGTTGCCCAGAGTGTGCACCACCCTCAACCACTTGTGATTGCAAGGTGATTGCACAGGTCACCTCAAGTGAGGCAACCTGTCTCTAGACAACTCTGGCTAGATTCAGATTGAATCACTCTTAGACAGATTGGCAAATGTTTGCAAATAACTGCCGTCTAATTGATAAAAGCAGACAGATTGCCAACACGATGTGGTCAGTCTGCAGTGATGATCGGGATTTGTCTGCAACAGAGGTCTCAGCTCAACTGTTTGCCGACTGGTTGTGTAGTTTTCCTGCAGTTACTGCATGACTGTTTATGGAGGAATCAGAACTTCTCTTTCAGATCGATCAGGCTGGATTCTGAATGTTAAGCAGTCAGTGTGAATTTCTGTGCACGGAGATGACAATAGGTTTGCAGTTTCCAATGATTTGTCAGAGTTGATTACCATGTTGTCACAAAGAGATTGCATCTAATTGCCAACTTGACCTCATTTTAGTTGCAGACTGATTGCAGACTGACTTTGTCTTATTGCTGTTTTACCAAAGTTGCTCTGAAGATGCCAACTGGCTGCGAATGGTTGCAGACCTTGTCCTCATCTTCGATGCAACCATTTCAAAGTCGACGAGATTGTTTGACTGTAGCGTAAAGGTTCAGAGTTCATCACAGGCCTAAAACATGACGAAAAATGTCGTCATATTTAAACAGACACTCAGAAATAAGACCCAACACTGTGTGTAATGCTGAAACACTTTGATATGATCTGACGTTTGCTGTGCTGGTTTTTACTATGTCCTGTTTTACCCTGTGGAGCCATTTTAACATGGTGTGTATATATATATATATATATATATAGTTATTTATTTTCATATTTTTGTTGCAGTAATAAAATAATAAATAACAAATAAAAACCTGTAACCCTGTGGCATGCGAGCTGGCGATTTTTCGTAGCTGATGTAGTGGCACATTACATCTGATGTGGGAGGTTTCTGACAAACATGAAACTGCACCAGAGGATTTCCCCTCCTAAACACTGAGCTGTTTCTTTACAGTGAAAACACTCGAGTTGATTCTTTTCAGACGGGAACAAATACAGTTTTTATTTTCAGCTGAGCTCGCGGGGAACGCGCAGAAAGAAACAGGAAGCAGAGCGATGAGGGTTCAGGGACAGACTCTTCTCTGTGAGTCCTTTCATCACTTTGAGTCTTGACCTTTTCTCTGCCTTTAATCACAGCCTCTCCACTCAGCCACAAAGCACAGCGAACGCACTGAGCCGTGGCTGGTTACTCGATGTTTTCAGGTGGAAATCTGAGTATGACGCTTCAGAGCTGCTAGACGTGTGCAGATATCTGTTGAAATTTGCGAGGAGGCCGAGCTGTGACTCACTGGTTCCACCTTTTTGTCTGTGCATAGCTTTTCAAACCTGATGATAATTTTTTTGTTTGTTTGTTTCCTATTGGAGATGTTTTGGCCGATCGCCGTCAGCTCGTTGTCCCTTCTCTTTGTCTAATCTGTGTCGTCTCTTGGGGACCCCCCACCGAGACCCTACTGTTTGTTTCCTATTAATCCTTCTGCTTGGTCGAATCAGAGCCTCCGTTCACAGACTTCCCTCCCCCTCTGACCCCCCTTTTGTCCAGACCAAGCAGTGCAGGGGATGAAGAAGAGCTGCAGCACGTCACTGTTTCTGAAGATTTCTGTTTACAGCCTTTAAACATATAAACAGGTTGTTAATTTCTTTCTTTAAGATGACGATAAACAGGCTTTTCTGTCAGTTTTATGCACATAAATGCTAAATCAGCTGCACGCAGAGTCTTACAGGTGTGCCTATGGAGTGTTTACCTTTATAGCCATTTATCTAATAGCATATATTAGTATCTGTGCTCCTCTGTCAGTCGGTCTCGCTCCTCTTCACTCACAGAAACAGTTTTAATGGGTCATTGTGTCTGAATAATGCAGAGCTCGGGGCTTTGCTGCTAAATTTGGTTCAGCATCTCCTCTGTGATAGGCTGGTCTCTATTTCCCAGTGCCTTTCGTCATTTTTTTCTTTAAAAAAAAAAAAAAATCCATCTCCCCTCCTTCACTTTTTTTTTTCTTTACATTTTGTCATCCAAAAATGCTTCCTGCTCTGCTCAGTGTGAGGTCAGAGGTCGCTCTGAGTCACGGCTCAGTCACTGTGCGAGCAAACATCAGAGGCCGGGTGCCGCCGCCTGGAGAAATCCTCCGCGTTCAGACATTAAAGTCGAGATTTGGATACGTTTATCTGTGCGGAGCTGCTTTTTCTGTGGCTGGGAGATGATTTGTGCCTGCAGAGCTGCATAACAATGAGTTCAACACAAACCCACTCATCTCTGCGCTGCTCAGAGGGTTGGGAAATTTGCATGTGTTGGGCTGATGACTCGGACACAAATCGTAACCGGAGGAAGAGGACCTCTCTGTCTGACCGGCATTAGGTCGCAGAAATGTGTCCGACCTGTCCGTCCTGCTCCTTTCCTCCCTCGGGAGTTGTGGTAATGATACCGTGCCTAATCTCTGTGTGACCCTCACAGGTCAGTTTGAACAGGTGCTAGAGGAAGATTTTCTTTTCATGCTCATCAAACGTCACGTTCAGCAGCATTAAGGACTCACCAGAGAGCCTTTTTTATTAAGGAACATATCTGAACAAAATAACCATCATGCCTTGTGAAGTGTCCCCATTTCTTTTCTCATTTAGCTGTCACACTTTGGGCAGCTACGCCGATACCTCAGACGGTTCAACAAAAGGGCCTCGCTGCCTCTGGTTTGTTCTAGAAGGGATGTTTGGTTTCATCTCCTCCCATCAGATGATGCAGTCAAGTCCAGGCCTTGACCCGCTTGTTGTCCTGTTTGCTGACAGTCTGCCTCGTTTCTCATAATTCCTGCCATCAGCTGCTCAAATGAGCTTCATTAATAACTTTTTGTGCAGTTTTGTGTTGCTGTGTTCATTTATGGTAGCCATAAAATCCTAAGACACACTGGGACTTGGATCTTTAGGGAACCACAGAAGGTGTGTCATGTGTTCTGATTGGTTGCTCAGGATCTCTGGGTTCGTGAACTAGGTGATTCACAGAGAAAATGCGTTAGGTATCTAACTTTAAGGCAGGCAGGCTGGGTCAATGAGACTGAAAAACCTGCAGGTGAGAGGCAAATGCAAGAGTGTTTTGCTTTCATGAATGGATGAATGCTCCAAATTTGTAGCTGCTTCTTCTAATTTCCTTCTCGCCTTCATCAGATCCATCATTTTAAGGCTTCTTTGAACTCCCTTGAAACCTATCTGCTGGGCAAAAGGTAAGGCAGGAATTTCTTTCTGCAGAAATAAAAATAAGAGAGAAACCGTGAGATTAACACCTTTTGAAATCAGTTTGATGAGTGCAGGCAAACGTGATTTGTTTGATTTCTCCTGCTGAATTGAAAGCAGCTTCTGTTACCATCACCCAAAAACCAGAGCCTCAGTCTGATTTTTTTTTTCCCCCATCATTCCCATGAGGAACTGCTCGCTTCTCTAACAGTTCATAAAAAAAAAACCACAGACAAGGTTTACGGCTCGTCTCACGGAGCTTCCTCATTATGTTCCAAACTCACCACAAATCAGACAGGAAGTCCCCGCGTGAAACCATTGGCTCAGACTGATTTGATGACATCTGAAATCACTCATATCCTCCTGTAGGTCTTAAATGTCACCACAACGTCCTAAAGATGGATTTCGATTTCATCTGTAAAACTAAACAAAATATGGCACTGATTGTTTATGTTGAAGGCCTACCAACAAACCAAAACGTATGCTGGCTAAGCAATACTTTTACAACTGGAAATGTATGTTTTTGGTATTAGTAGCAGCAGAAATGTGTCGTTTTTGAAGTTACCATCAGTTTGAGCCAGGTCTCTCTTAAAAAAGAGATTTTTAATCTCAGTGTGACTTTTTACCTGGTTAAAGAATCTTGTCATTGTACTGATTTAATCTGATAAACAATATAAAAAACTGTGTTTGTGTTTTAATTGAACAAAACCAGGGAATTGAAAGGAACGGAATGAAGAAACTGGATGAAGGAATAAAAGATGGATGTAATCACCGTGACCTTGGTCGGCACCATTTTGGTGTTTTGAAATGCGCACATCAGATTTTTCTTTAGAGATTAATCCAACTGCTTGTTGCACATTTATTGTTTAAGCTTGTTTTTGGTTGTGATGCTTCTCTGAATCCATATTTATTCCCAGATATAAAGGTAGTTAGTTAACGTTGATTGCCTTAGGGCCCTTTTTGGTGGTGACTTGTCATTTTTTGGATTCTTGATGAGTTCCTTTGTGGTTACAATGCTGTTTCAAGTCTATGTTGTTTGTTTAATAACTGGTTACTGACGAATGGAGGAAAGTAGGTCGAACCCTGGATCTGCGGCTGGCAGGGTAAATGTTTGTCTTTGTACGGTGTGAACAATAACCGTCTAGCTTTCTGTACGTCTATGATGCGGAAGCAGCAACTTGTATCTGTGCAGCTGTGGCGTCCAGCTGCAGCAGGCCTCTATACTGTGAAGGAAGCTACAGACACTGACCTGACCAAAACAATGGCCGAGCCGAGGCCAGGTATAAAAATAGGCTGCCTGTTCGCGGGCTTCCTGCCCTCTGCTTAACAATGCTCTGCACATTTTTATGCCTTGTTGGCATGAAGCAGTGACTTTAAAATGAGACTACTGACATTATAAACTGCTCCTAGCGAGAAAAAAAACTCAGTAAAGCTCATTAAATTCAGAGAATATTGAGTTACAGAGCGAATCAGAGCAAGCAGATGAGGAAGATGTGGATGAGAGGACACAATGATCCATCTCTACCCAACTCCCAGGGGTGGGTGATGTCACTTCCTGCTACATCGATCTCTTCTGGTAAGGCGCGGCGCTCTGGAGACCAAGTGTCGGTGTGAGGCTTTGATTTTTTTTTTTTTTTTTTTTTTCT
>VVHJ01001018.1:0-16009 GCA_015107715.1 Tylochromis polylepis | reverse complement strand
TTTCGCCCCACCCCCCCCCCCCCCGCCCCATCCTTGTCACACACACACACGCACACATATACACACATATCCTGTTCAGTGTAAGACGAGTTCATATAGCTGCTGCATCCACGACTTTATGAGCGCTGTTGTGTTATTAATATGCCGTGATGATAGGGGGGCTTCCCAGCAGGGTCCAAGAAAGCTTCAATGTTCAAATCTTCTGCTGTGTCAGAATCTGTCGGTGGTTTAAGTATCCTGTTTTCAAGTAAAAGGAGCAGTGCTGCCTCACAAAAGTACTCCATTACTAGTAAAAGTCGCACACTCACAGTTGTACTTCGGTAAAGGTAACTGTTATTGGAAACAGTGACTTGTGAAGTTGCTGTGGAGCAGAAGGGCCCACTCAGTGATAATATTTAATCTTAATCTGCAAAGCAGCCAAAGGTGCATTATTTCCATTTAAAGTGCCCCAGTACTCCAGTGCAATACTTGAGTAAATGTACTTAGTTACATTCTACCTGTCAAAGTCTCTTGCTCATTTCTCCTGAAGCTGCTTTGCACAATCAAACGATCTTCAGTGAAATCATGACAGTGACGTCATAACCAGTCTGTAAAAGTAGGTCAGTTATTACAATGCTGTTTAATGCCTTAGATGCCAAATAAAAGGCAAGTGTATGTGTAATTTCTGCATTTTTAGCTATAGCTGACATCAAATAACACAGCGGGTCTCTCTTTTTACACTAAAATCTGATTCTACAATATTTTTCTCTGCTGTTTTTGTCTCATAAAAATCCTTGAAACATGGACTTTTTATAAATCTGAGTCCCATCCAACTTAGTGCTGATGCTTGGTAGTGTCTATCTGCAATGACTCTGTAAGCTCAGACTTGTGTGTATCTCACAGTGAAAATGGAAACAACATTTAGATTTTGATTTACAGTTAGCTGTGTTGGGCTTTGGGCTGAATATGAAAATCAAACTATCACTTGTGGTTATAATTTTGCCCCATTTATAATTTTTAAAGCTACTTCTTTTATGTCTGTGAAGTCCATATTCGTCATTTTTGAGAAGTTTGGTTTCTTTTGTTAATTTAAAAGAAATTAATAATAAATAAAAACATGTTTCTAATTGTCAAAGCCAGTAAAAATATTGTAGTAGCCTTTTTTGCTCCATTGTACGACAGCTTCTAACTACTAGTTGCTAAAAAGTACAACATTAAAGACAGTCAGAATTAGCACCACTACTTGTGGTACTTTGGCTGTGTTTTAATGCTAATTCTTTAACAAAGCAGGATATTTACATGTAACAGAGTATTTATACACTTATATAAGTACGACAGATCTGCACTAGTGGTAAAGGAGGGGTTTTTTATGCTAATACAATGTGTCCTAGTTAACACTGTAATGTGTCCCTGTGTTGTTCAGCCTTTGATTGCAGCTCATTCATTTCTTTTGATTAGTGTTAGGCTGTGACTCCAGTTGGGAGTTTTTTTTATGAGTTCACCAGTAAAAGCAGGAGGCCAGTGTCTGCATTTGAAAAGGGCATTTCTTTTGCAACAGCATGCCAGCTCCTCCTGTTTCCCTCAAAGCATGCTGTCTAAGGCAGGCTGTTTTCCAAAGCAGAGGTCACGTGGAAACCATGCATATGTTGTGATGTTCGTACCGCGTCTGTCATGAGATTTACTGACACCCCTCACCCCCACCCTGCCCCCACCACTCTGTCCTTCTCTCTTTTTCTAGAGAGTCTTCAAGGACGAGTGCAAGTTCAAGGAGACTTTGCTGCCCAACAACTACAACGCCTATGAGTCTTTTGTTTACAAGGGCTTCTACATCGCCCTCAGCAAGCATGGCCGTGTAAAGAGAGGCAACAAGGCCACCACCACCATGACCGTCACACATTTCCTCCCACGACTATGAGAGAAACTGGCAACAACTTAACAATTTGCACATGTGGATGTTCCTCCAGGTAATATAGAAATGCATAGTCATGATATACACACCCATGGACTGCAAAAGAAAACACAAATATTTATTCTGATATATATATATGTATATTTGGATAGTTATCTTTGTATATGTATGCCATACTGTGCTGCTTATTGTTTTTATGGACAGGGGAGAATTGAAGACTTTGCCTGTCCCACTTTACCTTGGTGCTTGCTGCAACTAAACTAAATGTCACTTCCTTTTGTGTTTTGTTGAGATGGAGGATGAGCATTATTCTGTGCTTTTGGAGAGTGAAATGAATACTTTTTATTACCTCAAAGAACCACTTTACTCGATTAAGGGATGCATGGAGTTCTGCTCAAATATCTGCTAAGTTTGTTATTTATTTTTTCTGCAAACCTTTAAGCGCTTGATTATCGATAGCTGGCAGTGGGGGGCTTAAATTCTCTACCTTTGCTGCACGATTTAAAGGTGCCTTGGTGTTCCCACTTGTGGCCCCCTTAAAGTTGCATGTAAGAGACACCCGCTGGAGTCAGAAATAGGGCTGACACACCGAACAGGGCCTCAGAAGGGGGAGGGGGTGACTATCTCTGGGTTATTTTCTTTTCTGTAATTAGATCGATTAAGTAATAAACAATCTGTGGTTGAGACCAGAGAGCCGTCAGCCATGCAGACTGGCCCAAGGCCATGAGCTTGACTTTGTGGCATCGCCAGAATATAAACAGGGTGGAATATGTATTTATCCCAGCATGGAGAAAAATTTTATTTGAGCAGATAGAGCGCACAGTAGAAATGTTACAGCACATAGTCTTGGACAGCGCTCCCATGGTAAATTGGGATGCGTTTTTTTCTTTTTCTTTTTTTTTCTGAATGGCAAAGATATAGCTGCTATTGAAAATGATGTCTACTGTCCATGAAACCAATGAAAAAAACTTTGTAAATAGTTGGCAAATGTAAAAGAAAAAGAATTCAGGAGCTTTTTTGTTTCTTTTCTTTTTTTAAGAACAAAAAAAACATAAAATGCTGCTTTGTTGTAGTTGCCTGAATGAGGCATCAAGAGTTCAGGCTGCACAGTCGACTGTCGATGATGGTGCCTCAATGTTCTCTTTGGTTCCACTTTTTTTTTTCCTCACATTACTGAGTTTGGTGGAGGATGTGCATGCTCTGGGGCATTTCCCCTGCTTGAATCTGCTTTCTGCAGCAGCAGCACTGCAGTGGCAGTGAGGTGTTGGAGGCAAATGTTTTTAAATGTAATTATAGATGACTTTAACGACTAAAGGATGGTGCAGCTCAAGGACTGGATCCACATTCTTAGATTTCTTAGCTCTGCGTCTATACTTCTGTTGATTTTGTGCTTAGTTTGCAAAAGCTGAATGGCTGAGCTAGTGAAAAACTCATTATTTAATAAGCAAAGTTTATTAGAGGTGTATTAAGCTTTGCAGACCCACTGTTAGTGTGCGCAAATATCTTGTTATATTTTCCAAAGATGTTTTTCTTGCCTCATTCTGAGAATTCCTGAGAGTCTTCCCGAGTGCATCTACCCCTGTACTTTCTGCAGCTGTTTACTTTAAAAAAACTGAACTGCAGAACGCTTCATCATCTGCCTCCATCTGTGCCCGTGACAGAGGAAACAGGACTATTTAAATCCAGGAAAGACGTATGTGACGGAGCCGGCCTGCTGTCTTTGTTGTTCTTCAAACCCGCTGCAGGAATGTGGATCTGCCAGGATGACAGGCAGCTTTCCACATACCTGAGTGCTATCCCACCCTCCCACCTCTGCCTGTCCCTCACCCCACAGCGTACTCGCTGTAGCAAGAGACCTTGGGATTCCAGCTGTAACCCAGGAGCTTCCTGCTCTCCTTTCAGCCTTTTTTAGTTCAAGGTCAGAGTTACGGACCCCGACCCCAGTGACCAGGGTGGTCTGCTATATGGGTCGGACTGTCTTTAGGCCTCTAACTGGTACAAAAACATATCTCTAATAGTTCCTTTTACCTGCAGTATTTTTTGAAACAGCACTACATCCTATGAAACTAGAGCCCCACCTCTTTAAAATACAGCCCTGCAACTTGCTGTCAACTCCCCTTTCTAAATAGTCATGTAGGGATATTTCTGGGGAGGGGACATCTGCAGAGTTAATGCAGTGTGTGGGGAACAGAGTCACGCAAAGCCTCACCTCACCTCTCCTGCTGCACTCCAGTCCTTTAGGACAGCTCCCCAGCCATCCTCAGGGCGTGCCCTCTGCTGCTGCTGCTGCTACCGAGCTCCATCCTCACCCCAAACTCTGATCACAGCACATTATGACACATTGCTCATTGAATCATAACAGTCTTCTTCTCCAACCTTAAATGGCTTGTTTCTGCTCTGAGGGTGTTTTTTGCATATGCCAAGGCTATACCGCAGAGCAAATGTAGCTCAAACTGTCAACAAAACCAACAAAGAAAAAAAAGGCTCATTGTTGTCATAGATGAGGCTGCGCGTCATATCACTAATCGCCTCGAGAGTAAACCGTTGCGAATCTGTGTTTTCAGCTGAGGAAGACATGAAAGCAAAGAGCATTTCTCTCACCCAGCCTCCTAATCAAGATGTTCGACGTCTCTGGCGGCCCCTTATCAAGGACATCTTGATTAGAAACGAGTGTAAGGAAGCGACTTTTCAAACAATATCAGTCATGAAATCAAGCCAGATCTCTAAAAGAGGGAAAGTTTGTGTCTAAAACAAAACGCTCACCTATCAGCTTTGACCAAAAAAAAAGAAAAAAAAGAAATGTATCCAGATTTATCTGTTGTCTTTTCTTCCGTTTTCTTATCATAGGTCAAATTAAATTAAGTCAAGGTGAGGAATATCTTCTTTTTTTTATATATAATGTTTAATGTACTTTAGCATGCCTGAGCTCTGAGTCTGATTAAGGGTGTGTGTTTTTTCTCTGTTTTTTTGTTTTTAAATCCTGCTCTATTCCTCTCCTGTGTTCTCATATACCTCACCTTCTGCCTTAGTTTTGGTTTGCTGATGACTGTAAATTAAAAGAAACAAACTTCAGTTATTTGTTTCTGAAAACAGATGATGCTAAGTAAGGATATTAAAGTTTTTTCCTTTTATTTTTGTACGTATGTGCTGTGCACAGCAGTCTACTGTATTCCTGAGATACCAATAAAAGTTTGTTTTGGTTTTTTTAAACTGACTGAAAAGGTGTGATTCTCTGTGTAGCACTGGTTAAACGCTTTATTTCACCTATACTTTATTTGAGCTGCAATGCCATTTCAGTGATCCAAAATTTCTTCTCTCCTTTCTAAAAACACTAAGAGGATCAGCAAAGTAGACTTAGTGTTCCCTGTATAATGACACAAGATGGAACTACTTTGATTCTTCTAAACAGACTGTAAATAAAAGATATACAGTCTATGTAGCCACCATTCCATCCCTCTTAAGTTAGCGAGTACCTGTTATGAAGTGGAGCATGGTGTTTTGAAGTTGAACCTGACAAACTGGAGGTGAATCTGACTAAGAAAATCAACTGTCACTGCTCACTTTTCACAAGGTAAAGCAAACTCTTCTTAATCCTCCCTTGTGAATCTAACTTGGACCATAATTTACAAAAAACCCCATCATGGTGAATTCAGCAAGACTTGAAACTACAAAGTGAGACAATGGACTCACCATGGAAGTGAAACAGGTCATATATATATATATATATATATATAATTCCACTGTCTTCCCTCAGTATTCTGCCTTTTTTTTTCTTTTTTTTTTAAGAATTCTGACTTTTTTCATCAGTATTCTGATTTAATCAGAATTCAGACTTTAACCTCAGGAATATGAAAAGGTCAGAATTCTGGTTTTCTTCCAGATTTTGTTGTCAGAATTTCTTCCAGAATTCTTACTTTTTCATAATCATCACAAAAAGGTCATTAAAAACTTGACAATAAAAAATGCCCTAATCCTCTTCCATGCAAGTGAGCAGTATTTTCTCGCTGACTTCCATACAACCTTTTTGCAATCTAAAGAGTTGCCCCCTACTGGCCATTGAAAACAATACACAATTGAGGCAGTTCCACTTTAATGCACTTTTCAAGCTCAGACACACATCAGTCTTACAGTTTAGTAGTTCAGTACAGCAGGTCCAAGTGTAGGGGTTAGCCCTCCTCACATGTTAAGTCTAAAGGCTTGTTAGAAGAAAATGAGTTCTCAGTTGATGAGGTCTGCATTTTTATTGTAAATTCACAAGATTTGCAGACCATTGCAAATGGTAACAACTAACTGACATCATGCTTTTATGGTGTAAAGTTCAAGAGAAATAAAGGGAAATACTCAAAGTACTCACACTACACTACACTGTGCTTCAATACAGTACAGACTAAATAAACTTACTTTCCACCACTGGTATTTAACATTTCTGTTAATTTTTAACTATTTGACTGCACTTAATGGTACTGATTTACACAAAACTGGAGCGTGAGTTTACTTTAGGATGATGTTCTGGGGAAACTATTTATTCTGTCACAGTCTTGCCATCAGGCTTCCACTTCTCTGCTCTATATAAAGAAGTGTCGCCCTCTGCTGGCCAAACACTGGGACTGTTGAGCTCTGCAGGTGCGCAAAGGCAAACTTAACCAGCACATAAGTCCAGTCCACCGTGGTTAACCGAATCTGTTAATTTAAAATGTACGTCTTAATTATAATCAACTAAATGATACTATGATCCGTGTCTGGTTTGATTAAAAATAAAATGTAAGTTCCGTAACTGTTTTTTTTTTTCTTTTAATTTACCCTGTACATCTTTTTACACCAAACTAAAGCAGGAATTATTTGGTAACAGGCCTAATTTAAGGTGGATGAGTCAAGAATAACCAAAAATAAGACTTCTGTTGTTTGACCAGCAGCATCGGTGTAAACAGACAGAGGTGGAAGTGGCCCTTCCGCTGCAGCAAACCCGCACATCTGCTTTGGGGGCGAGTTTCTTTTTTTTACCCAAAGGATGTTAGCAGGAGTGGCGCTCGGGGGGCTTTAAATAGGAACTGTCTCCAAACTTTGCAACAACAGAGCATCTGAAAACTTCCAGAAGCTCGAGGTTTGAACCAGAATGGACATCAACAGGCGAATGGGGATGAGAGACACCGTGCTGGCGCTCTTTCTCGCTGTCTTGCAGGGATTTCCTCTCGGGGATACGGCCCCGAACCCATCACCGCTGGTTGGATCCAACTGGGGGAACCCCAGGAGATACGTCCACTTGCAGACATCCACAGACCTCAATAACTTCTACTTGGAGATCAGATTAGATGGGAGTGTGCGCAAAACTACATCCAGGAGCACATATAGTAAGATATCTCTAATATTTATGCTGTAGTATAATGAAACTGTATTCTCGTATGATGCTTATTCCTTTCTCCTCCTGCAGGTGTGATTCTACTGAAATCTGAAGCAAGAGATCGCGTCGCCATCCTCGGCGTCAAAAGCAGCCGTTACCTGTGCATGGATCTGGAGGGCAACCCGTTCAGCTCTGTAGGCAAATAATTAATTTGAATTCACTCAGTGTTTATTTCTGAATCAATCGACCCCATGCATTACTAAAAAGAAAAAAAATGTCTGTGTTTTGTCGTCGGCACATTGTGCCACTTAGTTTTTATGCACACGTGTGCCTAAAATAAAATAAAATATGAATTCCTCCCAAACAAATGTCACTATCAAAAACTCAGACCTCAAAATTTCACTTACTTTTATGACATTTATGATTATTGTGACTATTTTAAAATGGTTTCTGCACAAAATAATGCAAAAATAGACTATCGTATTTCTTTTTCACCGTTTCTTTATCAGCTGAACAGCGAGTTATTTGTATTTCTCTGAGCTATGAACTAATTAATGTGACAGTTTTTTGTGTTCGTGTGATTTGTTTTTCACGTATTTTATATGAAATAATCTTGAAAAACACTTTTGTTTATTTATTTCTACAATCTGGATTTTTTTTTTTTTTATTTAAAAAATTAAACATTTGTTTGAGGGAATGCATCAAAGAAAAATGTGGTTGTTTATTTCTCACCTCTCTCTTTTCCAGCCTGTCTGCCTTCGGGATGACTGTCTGTTCAACCACAAGCTTCTGGAGAACAACCGGGACGTGTACTACTCCAGCCGGACCGGCATCTTGTTCAACCTGGAGGGCTCCCGACAGGTGTACTCAGCGGGTCAGAACCTGCCGCAGACCTCCCTCTTCTTGCCCAGGAAAAACACTGTGCCACTGGAGCGCCTCCTGCTGCACAGGGAGAAGAGAAACCGGGGGCAGACAGAAGAGGGCTCGGACTCCCGGGCCGTGCCGGAGGAGCTGGAGGACAGGGAGGTGGAAATGGAGACGGAAATTGAAACAGAGGTCGGGGATGACGGACGCAACGTGTCCCGGGAGAAACTCGCGGCTCCATCCAGCCACGACCCCTGGAACGTGCACTTCTCCAACCCGGCCAGCCCCCGGAGCACCGGGACAGTGGGCTGAGAAAGCCCACGGTAGCCTTCAATTAGTCTACGTGAGTCTATCGTTTAAAATCTTAGTTTAGATCATACAAGAGAGAAAATATTAACATGAGTCTTCATGGAAAAATGAAAGCAGAACAACAAGGTTGTTGACTTAAAAACACTTTTTTTGTCACGAATTATTCAGCAAAGCAGTGTGTTTATACACTGAATGTACAAACTTGACTTGCAACTCTTTTTGCACAATTTATATTGTCTTTAAACTCACCTGCGCCTGCAGCCTTCTCTTTCCTTTTAATTTCGTTTTCATGCAGTTGTAAATATAGATTTTAAGTCGAGGGACGCGTGTTTTAACCTGTATTCACAACTTTTAAAATAACATCTTAGGTGTCCAAATGTTCCAGCTGGCATGCTCTCACACTGAGCTCACTGAGCTCTCACACATCGGGATTTCTTTGTGAATACTATTTGGTTTCTCTCACAAAATCACCAGAGCCCTTCAAATGAATTACCCCCAAATCAGTGTACATGTGTGCGCAATCTTTGATTTTGTGGTTTCTTCTCATTGAGGTTTTTACAGCTGGTCTGAGAAACCCACATTTCAAAAGTGACACTGATGTTTTCCCCAAGACAGAAGCTCAACTTAGCCTGCATCTGGAATACTGAAGGCACCATCTAAAGGTTTAAAACAAAAAGGAAACGATATATATGATGAACATACTATAAAGTTTTTCTTTAGTAGGTTAAGATTAAATATTTGAAAGTCCTGTGTGGTTTTTAACTTTTTAAATTGGAACTAAACAGGGAAATCCCACAACTTTTCACTGCCATCACTCATTTGTGTCTCCTCCACCAGTCTCTAATAGATGACTTGAAGGAATATAAGTACAGGGTAAATAACCTTTACAGATATCAACTCCTAACTCCAGTCATGTGACTTTTACAGGTGCTGGGCGCCATCAGCAAACACGAAAACCAGTCCCAAAGAGTATTTATTTATTTAAATCCATTCCTTCGTTGTTATTTATTTGTGAGACAGTTCAAATGTACATAAAGGGAAACTTGGTTTGTCTTTGAATGTATGAGCTGGGGTTTTGGATGGAGTGTTGCTTGAATTTGGGACAAAATAAAGTAATAAAGGAAAATACGTTCTGTGTTTGTGAGTTGTTTTTGTGCACTCTCTTTTGGCTAAATGTGTTGATGTTTTACTGTAAAAGTAAATTTGGAAATGCACAAGCAGGTTTATGCACTAAGGCCAAGTCGTATCGCTCTAAAGACACATTTTAAATGTTAAATTATTCAGCCATCCATTTTTTAATAGTTCATAATTTAGGGAAACAGTTTGGTCACTGTTGCACTCTCAGGGTTTCAGAAATGGCTCGATCTCAGCCACTGGTACATAAACCGATACACACACGTATTTTTCATACCATCTGCGGGCTTTCAGCACAAGTTCATTAACTTTAGATAACAGCAAACAACAGTTTAACTCTTTTGTAACCTTTGAAACTAAGCCGCAAATGTAATATGTAAGGCTGATGATCTAATCAAGAAAAAATTATCCAAATATGTTGGTTTGTTTATAAAAGTGGGACATTTTCTTTCATGTGAAGCACTACTGACCTTCTACCAGTCTTTGCTTGAGCCTCTTTTAAAGTATTGCATGGTGTATTAGATGGTGCAATGCTTATCCCACATATCTTGAGAGATTATAGATCCTCTTTTCAAACTTCTGAAGTTAACTGGATGTGACATTTTTCATGATGCTTGCGAAATGCATAATGTAGCATTTAGACTCAACATAAGACTTTGTGAGCTCCTCCAAGAAAAAAAAAAAAAAAACTTCTGAGGGGAAAGAAAACTTAAATGTACATGTGTTAGTGTGAGCTCAAGAGGTCCACAAATTTGGGAGGAGCTTCAAAGCACTTTAAAAATGTCTTTTTCTTCCTTCAAACAGACCTTAATCCAACAATCGCTACTAAATTATGTTTGATTTTGAACGCTGAATGGCAAGGAGCTTTTAAAAATTGTAATAGGATCCCTGTAGTGATTTAGGTTAGTATGATCACATATGTTAACAATTTGCATGTTGTTTTCAGTGTGTATCATCTGACGCTTGGACTCCTTTTTATAAGCTGTGAATAGTTTTTGGAGAGTCCCATTTCAGAAATACCTATTTTATATATCATTATATTGGAATTTGTATTTTAATTGATTTGTGAATAAACTGAAACTGGATGAAAGTGGTATCCATGACTCCTTGTCATCCTTGTTTTTTTAAGGATACCTGTTACTTTGACCTACTGAGACATTTACAGCAGGATATTAAAAATAGGTGAAAGCAGCAAAACTGATCTCCCATCAGCGCTTAAAGACATCCGACGTGGATTCAAATTAAATTTAAAATGCTGACATAGCACCTTAACCTTAGCAGAGGAAGTAGCAACAGTAATGCCAACAAATCCTTCAATGCAAACAACATTAGCAGCCGTTTGTGTCTGCCCTCAAATACGATGCATTTCCCAAAAACATCCCCCCCTTATTTATTATTCTAACGTTATAAAATCCAATGCACTAGCATTGGATTTTATTAACATTGTTAGTACTGCGTTGTTTAATGTGTAAAAATGAATCATATCTCTAAAGATGGTTAAATGTATCCGTGCTTCCTTTATCTTTCCCTCAGAATTAAGAAAAGTGGAAATCTAAAACACTAAAGGGGAGTACGCATCTCTATTTTGTATTAAGGCTCAGTCTTTTAGTAAAATAACCTTTAACCTTTGTGGAGACCATTTGAGTCCCATTTCACAAATACGTGGAGTTCATTTGAGTCCAGTGAACTCATTGCCATGTTCAAGAAACCAGTCTGAGATGATTTGCTTTGTGATGTGCGGTTCTGAACTGGAGTGTGGTCTTCTGCTGCTGTAGCCCATTAAGAGATGCTCTTCTGCTCTATTCATAACGCATGCCTCTGTGTTAAATTGGTTTTCAGTTATACACAGCTGTTGGGAATAAATCAGACCATGGTTTATTGATTGAGGTCATCATGAGCTGCATCAGTCATTTATTGGAGATAAAATGAGGTCAAACAACATAAACAGATCTTATGAATATGTAGCACCCAGAAAAAAAAAAATACATCCACAAATGTCTTGCAAGTAATTTCACAGAATTCAGTGATTTGTGCAACTTGTTTTTTCCTAGTTACTTGTGATTGTATAAAATGTTAAACACAAACTCAAAATATCAGTGCTCTCATGACATATTGCACACAATAAAATGAGCGGCAGCACAACTGCAACACAGGAAATGCCATAATACATTAAATACTTCAAACTTTGGTGTAACATGATAAAAGAGGCAATTTAATGACCAGTTTTTAAACAATTTAAATATGAAAGGATTCCTTACTGGCCTACAGCTGGACAGAAATGGTTTCATGATGAAACAGAACTGTATTACTGAGTCTGAGCATTGATCCACAGTAAAACACAGTGACTGAAAAAACATGAATTACCCTGTGCAACGTAGCCTTCAGTTACCTGTGCTAGATATAGTGCTTATAATAGTTCCATCATCCGTCAGCTATTGTGTACATATGCACACAAGCAGAAAACATCTACTTCTTTATTTTCTTTTGTGCTATTCACCATCTGGGAGGTTTTCCAGGTGGTCCTTCCTGTTGGTAAAAATACAACGAGCAGCGGAGAGGACCGGCCCAGACTCTGACTGACTCAGAGTGAGAATGAAGCGGCTGATGCCTGTGTTCGGACAGGGTGAAAACACCTGCTGCATCTTCACCCCTGCAGGTAGAGCGCAACTTAAGTCCTCCACAAGGTGCCAGATGGCTACACGAATGTAAGCACCATGGCTCACCACCAGAGTGTGGACAAGCACGCCCTGAAGGCCGTCATCAGCCGAGCAGCAGGGAGGGGCGTCCGAGGCAACGGCCGCGGTCCCCTGAGCGACATCTCCAGATGTTGAAGCTCCTGAAGAGGCAGCCGGTCCTGATGAAAGGTGCTCATCCAGCATTTGCTTGAAAAGAGCTTTGAGGAATTTTTTGAATCGCAGTTTCACCTGAAAGGAACGTGACAGGGAAGCTCAGAGAGCTGTTCGTTTTTCCATGTAGTTTTCTGTCCTCGTACCTACTGTATATTAAAACATCAGAGCTGCAGTGAATACTAGATTAAAAAAATAAAACCTTTAGGCTAAAGGCCAAAAAAAATTTGATCACTGCAGCTTCTCCAGTGGAGAGATGTGCTTTTTTTCATCTTTGGTTTAAAAAGTCAGACTTTGATTTATCCAACTAAAAGCCTGAGTTTATGCAGAAATCTGATATATTTATCTATTGATTTATCAATCAATTTAAAAGAAAAAAGCAAAGAGTCCAACTTTTCCTATGGAAGTTCTTAAATTCAACTCCGTATAAAGTATGAAAAACTTCATTCATTCATCCTTTCTATTCTGCCCTCAAACATACTCATTTCCTGTTCAGCCATTCTCTATAAATCTGGCCACGCTCAAACAGAAGTCCAAAACTCGACCCATTACATACTTTAAATGACGCCTCCCTCATTTTCATACTGAAGCAGAAAAGCATAAAAATAGAAAAGGAAAATAAACTCCTCTGGGAGAATGAAGAAACAGAAATCAATGCATCCACCATATTCACAGGTTACTGCCCATAAAACAACAAATGTGACCTCGACCTTGAGCACAGTTTTGCTGAAGACCAGTTAGGTGATCACCACGTTCATTTCACTAAAATCTGACCAAATACTGTAGTAAGAGAGCAGGACAGATGTGGGATAAGCTCATCAGTTCTGCAATTGGATGAGCTAAAAATAACTGAATAAAGGGGAAGAACAATTAAATAAAAAGTAAATACATGAGGGAATTAAAATAAAGGCAGATAAATAGAACAGAAAACAAGGTAACTCAGTTATTATTAACTCAGATTCTTTACTATTACTATTGATGTTGCCATTTCAGTCCTTCATAAATTTTAGGCTAATGTTTATGAAAAGAGCCCCTGAAAAGCTCTAGACTGCTGGTCAGAGAAAATGCGGCCATTTTACTTATTTTTTCATTTTAATATGAATAATAACCGATTGGTCAAGAAATCTTTTAAACCTCCAAAAGGGAGGACTTTGAGAGAAATTGGAGGATAAATTTGTGTGTTGAAAAATTTTCTCCTACACTTTAAAAGTAAATTTAAGTGTCCACTAGTTTAAGTTGAGTGAGGGATGTTTATTAAACTCTCTACCTTCCCATCCTTGAGCACTTGAACTAACAAAAGTATAAAATAACAGCCCAAAAAAGTGAATTAGGGTAGTGTGTGAATGTCAGTGAAGACGCAGCAATAGAAAAACCACAGATGTTGCTCAACACTGGTCCCTTTTATACCCCAGTAGGAGTCCCATTAGGCTCTGAGCCAACACCCACAACACTGAGGCTTAAATAAAGGTAGTTAAATGGAAATTCTGAATGTAAAATGTCAAAATGGTCTTTCTCCATCCTTTTCTACATTACCCTGGTCTCAAGAAGAAGCTTTATAAAACATCAGTTTGGAAACAGAGGGGATTATTTAAGCGGCAATCTCCTAAAATGACCACGGCATGGCACTGTTGTACAAGTAATGCTCTTCAGGCCAGCACCTCGTTTAAATCTGGCTGTTTGGACGCACCTGATCTAAAGTCTCTCCTCCCGGTGGCGTGTAGTCACGGCACGACTGGCCTGCAGCATTTGCCATGTTCTTCAGATACTCTTTGTGACGCCCTTCAGCGATGCCAAAACCCTGTACCAACACAAAAAGCCCCAGTTTAGAGCTCCCATACAGCCATGTGTAATGCTTTAGCATGTGGAAGCAGTAGAACATAAACAGATCTCACTCGCTCTCTGAGTAGCGGCTCTAAAACCATCTCCATGCCAGAGCAATGAGTGTTGTTCCTCAGAATTATCTCCGCCGTCTGAAGAAGGAAACGCAATCAGTCATTCATACACTGTTAATGAAAGAGACGTGAATCTCAGCATAACCATTTCATATCTACACATCCTGTTTTTGCTTTCTTCATAACCAGATAACATTTCATTAGTTAAACATTTGATTCTGATGGGAAGTACGCGTGGCATCACTGAGTCATGCAGCTGTTTGGGGATTTTTTCACATTCACATCAGTTATTATAGCTGTGTAGTTACCACAACCGTGAGGAAGACAGCTGAAGTGGCAGTTGTCCAGATGATGACCTATGACAGCCTCCACACGGAGGTCACTGGTGTCTGATCAGTCTTATATTGAAGTGTGTTTATGTGAAGTTGATTGGAGGAGAAAAGTGTGGTAGGAAAAGGTACACAAGCAACAGACTACAAGACTACATTCATGAGTGGATTGTCAAGAAAACATCCATTTATGGACTTCACAAGGAGTGGACTGAGGATGAGCATCGAGAGCAACCACGCACAGGTTGCTGGTCCAGAGCTTTCAGGTGTGCATTAGCACAATGCTCTAATCTTCCCAGGAGTGGACATGCCAGCAAAGTTACCCCAAAATCAGACTGTGCAATGCTCAAAGAAACTGCAAAAAAAAAAAACAACCAAAAAACAGGAGCTACATCTCAGACTCTACGGGCCTCTGTTAGCATATTAAAGGTTAAAGTTCATGACAGTAAATTGGAAAAAGACTGAACAAGTATGGCTTGTTTGGAAGGGCTGTGAGGGGAAAGGCGCCTCTCCCTAAAAAGTCACATCTGAACAAACCAAAGATGACACCAACATGGAGATTTGTGGATATCTGTTTGGCAGCCATAATAAAAGATAAGCAAAGGTGCTTCAGTGCTTCCTTTAGCCGCTACGAAGGGAAAGATGATAACTCCATCCAAAAATTCACACCATCCAAACACCTTTTAAAAAATTCAACATAACTGACACAGATTAATGTTAATGAACAGTTTCTATTTCATACCATAACCTGCTGATGGTTTAAACTATAAACATTATGCTGCTGTAATAAAATCTGCTTCTAATCCATTTGTTTCTTTGCATGAAGAATATTGGTTTATATTTTTAAAAAGTGCTATAAATTAGGGCTGGGTGTTGTCACAGAGTTCAATAATCGAGTCGATTCTGATTCACAAGGTCCCAAATCGATTCGATTCAATTTGATTCGAATCGGGGAAATTTTGCCTCAGACGGTCAGAAATATTATAATTCTGATCATTTATCAGTACTGACACTGTGAGACTTCATCAGAGGTGTAAACATCACTTTGTGTCAAAGTAACTGAGGATAAAACACAGAAAAACATGAAGGAGATTTTCCTGGCCTGGCTTTTTATAGCAGATAACCGCCTTAAAAATATTCTGCAGTAGATCAAAAACAGAAGAAAAGCATGAATCAACATATGAACATTACCTGATGCTGCTGAAGTGAAGCAGAGCAAAGTCACAGAGGTTTTATTAGAGACACAGCTAAGCGTTTTGCAATTTGGCATCATTTTAAAAAGTTTAAATTTCTTCGGTATTGACCAGCAGAAATGAGGCTTTCTTGTCGGAGGTCATTTTTGGAAGAAAAAAAAAAACAGTGGCCGACAGCGCTATACACAGTGGTAGACTCCTGCATAATAAGCCAGC
>VVHJ01001010.1:36086-47794 GCA_015107715.1 Tylochromis polylepis | reverse complement strand
ATTGTTTTCCAGCTCTAAGCTTCAGGGAGGGAACGCTAAATTGAGGCAGGAATTGGAGAAGCTTAGGTAAGTCTCCAACAACAAGCGTGGGCTTTGTCCCTGGGTTATCATCACTGTGCCTTTCGCCAGCTGCTGTGCGTTTAGAAACATCAAATTTGATTAGATTAGAGGAGAGCAGATCCACTTTCTTTGCCTTTTTGCTGCCAGTCTCTTAAACAATAATCTGCTCTCAGGTGCTGGTACAAGCATCCAGCAAATGAAGGGCCTGAGGAAAAATATGTGGAGGGGAAACATAATCTAGTCTGGAGATACACACAGACACATAGGCCCATGAAAGGCTGACAGAAAACCTCCATATGTTTTATGTCTTCCTAAAACATCAGCTCTATAAACATTTTACAATTTAGACGTGCAAGCGAGCCTTTATCACCCTCATACACAGTCAAACAAGTGATAAGTTAATTTCACACCTCACAACTTTTATATCTGAAACCTTATGATTTCTTTTGTGCAAACTGCATGTGTGTGTCTTCTGTTGTTAAAATGCACATATAATATGTAGCTATCCACTATAAAGATAGCTCCTGTGTAATATATGTATAAAATTATTACATTGTTATCACTGTATTTGCACTTTATGTGAGTGCATGCGTCTACGTCTCATTTAAGTGTCTCTCGGTCGGAGCTGTCTGGCGAAACAGTGCTCAAATCTCTCCTGACTCTGCACAAGAAAAACAAGATACTGGGAGGGCAGGTTTGCATAGTAACAAGCTGGGAATACAGTCCAAACACAGCGTCACACCAGAGTTGTTATAATTTTGTATATTCCAATTTTCCAATGGTTTTTTATTTTTGTTTAATTTTGACTTTTTGTTTTTAAGTCAGTTTAGCTTCACTTGGTTTCCAGTATGGATTTTTTTGTTTCACTTTTTGTTTCAGTTTTTATTGTTTGAAAATGTTTAAGTTTTAGTTTAGTTTTATTAGTTTCAGTGTTAGTTTGAATTATTATTGTATGGAGGGCATATGTCAGAAGTAACATTTAAGAGAATCAGTGCAGGTGTTACAATAAAAACCTTTGGAAAACAGTTGACTCACAGTCTTCTAGACATCCAGAGTCTCAATAAACATGTCCATCAATACCTCATCGATATATATATATATATATATATATATATATATATATATATATATATATATATATATATATATATATATATATATATATATATATATATATATATATATATATTACATAAAATCAATCATTTACCTCCAAAAGTACACTTCCAGCCATATTTTATAGGGTTTGTGATGAACTACTTGGTGGAGAAGAGACCTGTGTGTGTGTGTCTGTGCCTTTGTGTATGTGTGTGTGCGCATGCATGTACTGCAGGTGGGTGTGAGGGGTGGGGGGTGGGGGGGGATCACATTCCCACACATTCCAGCAGAGCCTCTCCCCCCGCCATCATCATTCTCCTCTTTATTTCAGTGCTGACTATGCCCAAGATTAGTTATTGATCAGGAAGGATATAAATTATTCTAAAGTGAAAGCCCAACAACACAGTCATTATAGATCGACTATTGACCAACGCGATATATCATTCCATTTCCACTGCACTGCGCCCCTGCCACTAGCCAGAAAAATGCTCAAATAATGAGATGGGGAATTTTTATGACTTGGGCACACTCTACTTGACCTTTCGGGGAAGGTAGATGGATAATATTAGCGTTGGGTTCTCAAATGCGATAGCATTTAGAGAATTTGGCCACAATGACTTGATAATTTATGACAAAGACTGATTTTGATGGAGTCGAATAGCTCGTATGAGGGGTTTTCTAAGGTTACTTTTTGGTTTCAACTCTGTGTGAAAAGTTTGCTAAAGTTGCAACCACTTATCTTTGGTTGTCAAAGTTAAGTGCAGTGTAAGATGATGGATTTAATGTAATATTTAAAGATTCTTTAGTCTAAGTCCAATGAGGTTCAGAACTCAAGACATCTAGCAGCTGAGAAGCAATTACAAGAACCCAATAAATTCATTTAAATTCATAATAAGGATTCACAATAAGGACTGAATTCAAATTCTGCCACTGTATTTCATATAGCATCAGCCTGTTCTGATTCATCATTTTTGAAAGCACAAAAGGCTTTTCTCATATCACTTATTTGTGCTTCCTTGTCTCTTCTGTCCTCTTGGCTGTGACCTGGAAATCAGTCTCAATATGCCATGCTGAAGGATGTCTCGGCTCCTAAAACGCATCTGGAGGTCAGAAAGAGGTGGGGATGAAGTATAATCGAGGATGCACAGGTGTATTTTTTGCAGGAGTGCTTTTTCCTTCAAGTCAGAAAAGAAATGTGGCACACAGCTGGAATTTAATAACCATGGTGAGAGGAGGACTCTAAATGACTCATCCTTTATATAATATGATCAAATGTTTAAAAAAATGTATCTGACATGTTATAAATTTAATTGAAAGTGGCTGAGCTGTGATAAGAACAGTTGAGGAGAATGAGAGGCCGTTAAAATGGTGTAAACCATTTTAAGAAACTAGTACCTGCATCTCAACAAATGTAGGCTCAGTAATAAGAGTTGTTACAGATATAATCTTTCTCATCTTTGCCTACACATAGCACTTTGTGAATCACAATTTGCTCCAAACTACCTTAAGAGTTTTACAATTTGCTTTCTAACATTAAACTTTTATTATCTTTCATTTTACTTTTTTAGTAAAAAAAACCAAACAAAACAAAAACAATTATGCAAAAACATTAGTGCTAAGGGTTTAAATCAATAATGTTGCCCATCTATTGTTAAGTCAATAAATTTCACAGCATAACAGTTTCACAGACAACTTATTGGGATTTAATTTTTTTATTTTACATGTTTACAAATCTTAGAAGCACAAAGTTGCCTCGGGGTGTGCAAAAGCCAGGCTGATGAAGCAAGAAGCAAGACCAAAATCAACAAAAAACAACATAATAATTACCTTCATGTCCTACATAAACAAGAGAAACAAGATTAAAAAGAAATGGCAGCGCAAACCTGCAAATAAATAAAGCCTAACAAAGTGTGTGACAAAAGCTACATGTCAACATGTTGGATTTAATTATGGCTGTAGGAAGCGCAATCTTGGCTCTTTATGTAGCGAAGAATCCAATCATCTGCAAATCACCACTTCGTGCCTGCACACTTCACTTAACATGCACACATGTGTTCACACCTGAGAAACATCATGCTGACTTTCCGCACAGGCAAGAAAAACAACCTAGCTTTACAATAACATAACTACAGTGCTAACAGCTTACGTACAACATTGTTCCTTTGCCTTCAAGCGATTCCTACTTTCCATTACCAACCGTCACGCCAAGTTTCAGTATACAATAGAAAGATGAGCATTGTCTGGGGTTGCAGGAGTGATGCATCTTGCTGTGGTGAGGTGCATTTTATACTATTTGTACTATTTTATACTCTTGATTTGCTGATGATTTTCATGGTAGCTTTGCCTTTTTTGCTCTTTGAACCAGTATAAAACACTCATATAGCATTATCTTGAAATTTTGGCTCATAATCACACACAATAGCTGAACTAGCTGAAAATGCTAAATTAAATATTTAACCTTCTTACTACAACATTCCTGATTATGTAGAGTAAAAGTCTCTGGAATACTGACTTAATAACCTCTTCATCAGAGTGAACCCCTGCAGGAAACAAGATGTTGTGGCACTCAATAAACAGACTTAGGTTTTAAAGCAACCAGTTTGCTAGCAACCAAAGTTGCTAGCAGATTACCACGACTGCCCGTAGTTTGTATGGAAGATGTCGACTGTCTGCAAAGACTCACCATTTACTTTCCAAATGTTAGTGAAATTTAAGAAATGTAACGCAAACTGGAAACGGAGAACATTCAAGTTCAAAGGAAAAAATGTGTTTCTTTGCCGCAACCAACAAATTTCCAAAGGCAAAACTTTTCCCAACTCTTTCTAGTTTGTGTCGCACTTTTTAGTTTCACTACCGGTGCCTGCAGTGTCCACAGAAAAGTCAGTGTTGTCCATGTCTTCCAAACTACTGGCAACCAAAGCAACCAAAGCAATTACAAATAGGCTTTCTGTGCAATACTGTATACTTCTTTACAATCAGTTTTACACTAGTGACTTCCAGCAACCCTCAGCACTAACACTAGCACTAACATCACTAACATTTCTCCCTAGCAGCTAGTGTTTGTCAGGTGGTTGTGGTCAGGTCTCTAGGCCTGTGTGACTGAAGCCTTAATTGTTCAATTCCATTAAACTTTATTTTGGCATGTTTATTGATTTACACATGTAATCAGGAAGTCTTTGGACTACCAATACTTTGTGCCATCCAACCTACTCACCTAGTCTATACTGTGAATTTAACTAATTAGAATAAAAAACCTAGAAAAAAGAAGAAAACAATGCATGTTTACAGTTTTGCAGCGGGAAAATGCAACTATTTACCATTTTACTTGACTTAGCTGACATTATTTTAACAGCTAATTCCTCAGTGAAAACAGAAGGTCACATAACTATATAATACAATTTCAAAGTACCATTTAGGACACTTTAGTCCTGGACACTGCTGTGATTAAGGTTTAGCTTGGAGTTGGGCACAGTAACTACTCCATCATTGCCCTCAACCAAACAAAGAACAGTCTTCTTGGTTTTCTGATGCTTTATTGATCCTCCTACCAGACCTCCTCCATCTGAAGACTTGTCTCAATATTAAAATCAACTGACTTCTTCCGTTGCTGCTAGTGAATCAGAGTCATAATTAATGTGGCCACTAGAGGGCTTTGTCACTTGAACGTAAACAATGATCATCTTGGGCCCAAGGCTGTAGACTCTTTTATCACGTTATGCTCATTAGTTATAGAGCAGTGTTGTTTTTTCTTATGTTAAGATATAACGGAGCAAATACATTATTATCTCCTCTGACTATGACGAGGTTTGATCCCACTTTGTTTTGTTGTCGCTTAGTGCAGAGTTTCTTTGAGGCGGAGATGTGGCTGGTACAAATGGGGGATTTTATCCCTTGGAGGTGTCAGAGAGTTTAGCAAAGTGTAAAATACTTAAAGCATCAGGGCAACACAATCCCCTGCTGGTCACAGTATAAATCACCATATATTCTTATTGGCCTAAGCCCTTGTTATGAGTAAATACATCCACAGGCAAGGGAGGCTGGCAAGGTTCACAGGAGATTCATCCAGCAATAGCAGAGAGAAAGTCACTGTCTGTGTGCCTGTGAGTGTGCATGCGCCACATGCTGCTTAGGGAGGCTAAGGAGAGGATAAGGAGATCAGCAGAGGAGGAATATCACGCCTCTTAAGCATGTATACACTTTCTAACTTTTACTTTTTCCACCCAAAACCTAAATAAATCCCCACTCATCTAAGTATGATAGACTCCCCTCACCCCATGTATTTTTCTTCTAAATTATTAAAGACAATTTTTTTCTCAAGAATTTGGCATTGCAACAATACCCTTGAAGAAACAATTTTCAAAGAAAGCCAAATATATTTAATGACTACAGTATATATCATTTCCAATCAGTGATACTTGTTTACAACATTTCCTACACACTGTGTTGGAAGTCTCGCTCTGTATTATCCAAAACCACACAAAATCGAGTCATTTTCCATCCCCGGCCCAAATTATTTGTTGCTTTCAGTTCCTTGTCTATTTAATGGATGAATCTGGCTAAAGGATAGGGCGGGGGTTTGAGGGAAGAGGAAAGGGAAGGGAAGGGAGTAAGGGACAGAGACTGAGGGAGAGAAAAAAACAGTTTCATATTTCTGTAAGCCTCAAACTTTTGGCAAACAGAAGAAAAGAGAACTTGGCCCTAATTCCATCTCACGCTGGCGTTTGTGCATTCTAAGTTCTCGGGGGCTGCTCTGGCGGAGGGCCTGAGCCCGTAAATTGGATATTAGGGGGCGATATAAAGGAGCCTGTGTGTGCTCCCGTCCCAGGGAATTATTGCCTCCAATATCCCTGCGTATGCGTCTGGGGCTTCCGAAGCCAGGCCAGATAGATCCTCATCTCATAAGGGGGCCAAGACTATATCCATCGCTCCTTAACTTTTATGAAGCTCCCAAGCTCTACAATGGGATTTGCCAGGGTGTCTTTTCCCCTTATCCAAGCAAGGGGGATGTGACAATGCAGATATAGCTGCATTCTTTGGGCTCCAAAGCTCCGACCTCTTATTTGAATACAAGCATTCCAAATTGTAAAGTGGCATTCTCCTTTTTTCTCTGTGAAGCCAAGATTTTCTCCCTGGTCTTAGAAATGCTTTTTTACCTCACTTTTCACTCCTGTCTTTATGACTCTTACTCTTTCCTCTGCGTATATGTAGCCTTTTTTTCTTTTTCTCGTATCTTTTTCTGTTCTTTGCCATCACTTGCTTCCCTTACTTGAACAGCTTTTGACTGCCTTTTCTCTCTCTCCTTCTGTCTTTCTTAAGTCTTGCTTTCTCTTACGAAGAGCTTCAGTGACTGCCCCCTCCTCTCTCGCCATGCCCCCATGCCCCCACCCCCACCCCCACCCCCACCCCTTCTTTCCCTTGGGTAATCCTAAGAAGGGGCAACACCATCAGAGGGTGTGAAATTAAATACATTACAGCATTGCGGATTAAAGTGTTTCATAGGCAGTTGCTCATCCACATCAAACTTTAGCTTTTTAAAGCCTAACATTTGATCTAGGTTAGAAACCGAGGCCAGAGGAAGGGATTGGGACACTTGTAGACCCCAGAGAGCAGAGCCATGCTTACTACAGGAGAGGATGGTGTTTAGAGGTAGACAGCGGGAAAGTAGAAGGTGGTTTTAAGTCTGATCCTGTTGCCGACACGGGAGGGGGGGGGGAGAAACACTTCCAAGTTGCAGTGAAAAGAAAAGTTGGACTAAAAATTTACTGCAGTTACTGGAAATGTCAGCAAGCATGAAAATAAAGAAGTCGTGTGTTCTGTTTCACAAGGCATATATATATATGAGGATAGCGTAATCTGGGAATTAAAAGCGCCTGCACACAGGACTGTGCTCAACCAATGCAAATGCAGGTAATCATACCTCTTTCAGAAGTAATAAATGTTAATGTGCCATTTCCCAGTTAATGAGAATTACTCACATCATCCATCACATCATCACAATCTGGGCCACACATTGCTGCCATCTCACGCTGGACCAGTGCACCAGGCTGGACTGAAACAAAGTGAGACTTTTGCAGTATGTACTCTCAGCTTGCTAAAAACAGTCTTCTGAAATTTAAATGTATAGGAAGTAAAGACTATTAAAGATGTCAAAGATCCTACAGACTTTAATTCAAAACAAACAGTGCAGCAAGTTTGCTCGCCTACTTTTACCTCAGCTCACAATATTTAACTGTCATATTATGTAACAGGAGATATTTTTTAAAGTACAAATGGTAATTCAACTAATACAATGTGTAAAACTACTCATATGTATTATACACAATATCATAAAATATTAAACAATATTTGCAACAACAAATGAGAAGCTAAGGCAACAATGTCTGTTCAACTCTATAAGAATGAATCAAATACTTTGAATTTTTAATGAAATAAAATAAAAATGAACATGTTCAATTCCACCTTCTGCTTTGATCTGTATTATAATATTGCAGATAAAATATCTTCAGTACTTGTGGATTATCAAATGGATAGAAAGACACCACCGTCTAATTGTGGAGTTGGAATTGTTCTTATATTTTCTAAGCAAACTAAAACTTTATATTAACCGATCTTGGACTCAATATTTGAATTATAATTTTTTTGTATTTAAAGTGTATTTTTTGTGTTTAAACAGTTCAACTGCCAACTCAAGCCAATTAAATCACCTACAATGTAAACATGCAGTATTGTTTCTTTTGCACTTAATTTTACACATATGATTTGGCTGTACAGAGCACAGCTTCTTCTGTTGTCTTGAGTGTGTACCTGACCAGATGGATGTCTTTTAAGTTTTTCCTGGTGATGAGGTTAGACATAAAGGGAAGTCAGTCCAGCTGGGATCGGTCCTGATTTCTCTCTCTGTCCTTATTCCCCTCCTATTCTAATGAGTCTCTGGGGATGTCAGCTCTCACTTAATCCAGTCATCTATTTTGACTTCCTTTGTAACCTCAGAACTCAAGTAAAGGTCATGTTTTGTTAGGTTTGTTTAATGACACCTATTGATTCCACTCTCATGTAGGAAAACTGAGTTTGGGTTACACTGCATCAATAAATCTGTAGATCATCAAAGACATTCAAATAGTTTGCCATTATATACACATCTGAGGCATTTATAGGATGAGACATCAAAAAAAAAAGTGGTGAAGTGTTAGGATACATTTGTGTCTATTTATCCCAGTTAGTCCATTTGAATGAAAGGATTCAAGAGAGGCATGAGCACAGAAACGAACAGCAGCTGCCTGTAAGACTAAACACAACATCTACTTAAAGATCTAACAGACACAGCAGAAACATCTGTTGGTGCCTAGACATAGCAACTAATTGAGAAAACCCGAGACCACGACAAGGTCGCAGAGTCTACTCTATCAGTAAGAGGTGGATATTTTTTGGGGGGGCATTTACTAAAGAGGTGCTGGCAGCAATTTCAGGAAGTGTCACAGTACAGTATGAAAGGTTTCATTCCAGTAAAAAGTTTCCACTGAAGGCAACTTGTTAAAAGAAATCCCCAAAGCGAGATCAACTCTCAGTAGTGATGCTTGTTGTCTACAACCAAATTTTCACGCTTTCTATTTACACAAAAATACCAGTTAACCAAGGTTTATCCTTAACCTTAAAGTCAGGGTTTGGGAACTGGATGAGGGTTAATTTAGGATTTAGTCGCATTTCATGAACTGCATCTTTCTTGGTGTTTTAAATGGGGCTGGTTCATTGGCAAAGTTCAGGTGGTAAAGCAGAGGGGCTCTGGTTAAACATACCACAGGTCATCTGACAAAAAAGACAAACCAGGGTAATGATCATCCAGCAATGGATAGCTGGTGTTATCCAGTACTATGTTCCCCTAAATAGAGTCAGCAGAGACTTTATGAACTGGACAGGTGACCAACTCTGACAAGGGGACATTCAGCTCAAGTCACTTTGCTATTTAATTTTTTAAAAATGTGCTTACACTCATATACACTATGCATAATTTCAACCGTACATGCACAGTACACTCACAGAGACACGTAGCCACAGTTATAAAAGTGCAAAAATATCCATCTTACATTGCAGATGCAAAGAAGAAGACAAAGGTGAAATACATTTTCTCTAGGTGTAAAGGTGGATCAGTGAACTCAGCACACAACAGGACAGCTGACCATGAGCGCACAATATCCTCAACACCTTTCCATTTGTTTTGCAATTCTCGAGTAGGATCATGCTTTAAAATTAGCTCCACGAGCTGATGAGTTTAGTTTCCAAGAGACATGACGGGTACTTTCCAAAGCCTGACCTGCTGACCTGACCTGATCTGCTCAGTGCCCTCTGTCATACTGGTTACCACAGTTGCTGCGGAAGCACTAAACTACTGTGAACTGAATAATTACATTAAGCTTGCACTACAATAACTTATTGGCAAAATGGGTGTTTACGTTTCTCATTGCCAAATTGTATGAATCAGTGTAACTCACAGTTCAAGTTTATCATTAGAATTTAGCTGAAGGGGCACAGTGACCTTACTGAGTGGGCCTGGACCCACGAGGCCTGTCCATTACGCCAATGCCCTTCATAGACAATATAAAAGAATCACATGTCTACTGTGATGTCATCCATTGGTTGGTGAAGTCCCATTATGAAGACTTAAGCTGAGCAGTTTGCTGATTTCAAAACGGACGCAATGAGGATCTGACTGTGAACTGAGGGACACCACATGCTCATTGGGTAATAACTTGTGACTGACACGTTATTAGCCAGTGATTGTTCTCTGGATAATCCGTCTTCTTCCATCAATCCATTTTCTTAACTACTTATCCAATTCAGAGAAGCTCAAGCCTATCCAAGCGGTCACTGGGAAAAAGGCAGGACACTCTGCACTGGTCACCAGTTTATTGCAGGGCACACAGAGACCAACAACCACTGGAACCCCCAGTGTACCTAACATGCATGTTTTTAGACTGTGGAAGGAAGCAAGAATACTCAGAGAGAACTCACGCAAGCTCAAAGAGAACATGCAAACTCCACACAGAGGCACCAGTCAACCAGCAGGTTCGAACCCTCTTGCTGTGAGGTGCCAGTGCCAATTACAGTAGCACCATATCAACCTAAGCCTCCTTTCTGACTCTTATAATGACCATAATTTACTAAATTAAATTCATTTTTTTTCAGCACCTGGTATTCTCAGGCAGTCTTCCACCTAAGCTCTAACTAGGCCCAGCCTTGCTTAGCTTCCAAGACCAAATGAGGATGGATGGATGGATGTTACTTAAGATAATGAAAAACTAGCTGTTGTACCAATAATTCCTCAATATAGCCAATCTTTTTGCAATGAGAGCAGTCATCCCCTGCTGGTCATTAAAAAGAATGCCTTTAAGGCACTTCAATGCTAACTTCAATTTTCAGACACAAAAGCTATGTCCATCCTCCAACTAGCAAGAAGCATAGACTCTCTTCCTAGTTGGAGGATCACAGCAAAATGAAATAACAAAATAAGAAACTCAGTAGAGCTGTACAAGCAGGACACACTGAGTGCCATGCCAAAATAACTGTAAACAGGAAGCAGAAGTTGAACACCTTTCGCCTTCATTTATGCAAATGAATGTGGTTTCAAGCATAAGCTGGTGTTTTTTTATGTAGCACTTTTACAAGTAATATAAATGAATTGCTCTATACACCCAAGCTACATCCACTTTTTTTCATATATAGTCTTATTGTTTAGCCTTGCATTTTTAGTAAATATTCCAGGCTTTCTACCATATATCAATGATGGCAATACATTTGACTGACAGATATAATTAACTCCAAATCCTCTATCAGCATTTGAGTCATGGTGAGATTGTTGTTGATTGTGGTACTGGGAAAAGGTAGTAAATATGCACAAAAATGGAATCAATCCCATGAGATCTTCTTCTTACCCGAGCATGAATGACCAAAATGACATATCATAAGTTCACACTGAAGCTAACCTGCCAAATGTATTTACATTGTTGCCTAGTAGATGAAAGCTGGCTAGGCCTTTGTGTACAGGCTGACTGAAACATTTAGCCTGATGCTTCTGTCATCCTACATCCACTATACAAAAAAGCTTTCGCCAGCGACAAGTCAATCATCCTCAATGTTCCTTGGGTAAACAAGCAGAGATAAAAGAGCTGCCACGTGCTAACCAGCCAACATGCCAGGACACTCGCTGACAATAACATTGAAGGAAAAACAGATTAATAAAGAGAGAAGGGGAGTAAAATAAAGATAAACACAAACAGAAAGGAGAGCAGTTGGAGGCGGTTGGAGGGAAAAGGGGTTAAGAATGGTGCCTGGCTGTGTCTCTTTGGTGAAATAAGAGTGTATAATATGGGCCCTTCATAGGATTGATCCAGAACATCCCCCCTTCACTGGGCTTTTCTTCCTGCTCAAATTGAGGGATTACCCCAGGAGGAAGTGCTTTGATTACGCACAATAGGCATCTATCCTCTGTTGATTTGTGGGATTGAGGAGGCAAATCCCCGACAAAAAGCTGATACAGAGAGCAAGGGCCACTGGAT
>VVHJ01001010.1:25285-36009 GCA_015107715.1 Tylochromis polylepis | reverse complement strand
TAGGATAGTTCCATAGAGAAACAGCCAGGGATGGCCTCTTCCCCCCAAAAAATTTGGCAAATAGTTGAAAAGGACAAATCAAGGTTGGGGTCAGAGGTCATGGGTGAGAGAGTGGGGAAGGGGTGTCTTATGATGTTGGTGACAAATGAAGAGTGGTAAGAGAAGCAGATTTTGTATTCTTTAACAATTATCCAACTCTGTGGGATCTTGAGATGGTGTTCTTTAACTATATGTAGTTAAGTTTCAGTTAGTTTTAATAGAAAACAAAAATGAGAAATTGAAGAAATTGAATAAACATCAGCATGTTAGAAAGACATACTGGCCTAGAAGATTTTTGCCTTTCTTTTATAGTCTGCTTTTAACTTGTGTTTTCTTCAGTTATTTTTACAATGGTCAGAACTATATCGAAGCACCTTTAAAACTTGTTGACAAAAACTTCCAGATGAAACTTATGTTTTATTTCCTTATCTTTCTTATTGCAAAAAAGGTTTGTACACTCAACTTTCTGTGACTAACACTTTTGCAAACTTACATTGGTGTGTGCAAAGGCACTGAAATTAACACAGTAGGCATAATCAAACACTACTGTCTTGTGTTTTCAACCAAAAGTGGCGGTGAGGTAAATAAGAGGATAAGAGAACTCTTTGCCAAAACAGTTACCTAAAGTCCTCATTGAAAGTCTCTAATCTGCACTCTTTCACCCGTCTCTCTCTGGTTACTGTTGCAAGAGTCCCTGGGCCTGTCAGGCAAGCTCTGTTATCCCAAATGAATCCCAAGCTTCTCTAAACATTGCTGTTATCCAGTTTCCGTGGGGACCTGGAGCTACAAGGCACAGACAAACAAGGGCTGGGTGGGAGTGTTGGACGGGGGATTTTTGTCGGATTTACACATATACGATTTCAGGGTTTTAAACTCCCCAAGGTCAGAGTCCAAGCAAAAAGGGCCATCAGTGTCAGCTCGAACAGCCGGTGTGATGCCCAAAGGTGTAGTAGAGGCAGCACAGAGTACTTAATGAAGAAGCACTGAGTACTGAGAAAGTGGGCGTGTTATACCTGTTAGAGGCTACAAGTGCAGCTCCAGCTACGGTGAGCTGAAAGGGGCAAAACTTCAAAGGAGGGGGGCAGGGGAGTTCTCATTTAAATTCTTCAGTCCAGTCCCTGGGATTTGGTTTAATGAGCTGAGAAGCAGGAGCAGACAGCTGACTCCTGACTATGTGTGTGTGTGCGCGTGCCTGTGTGTCTGTGTGTTTTTGCGTGCTCATGTGTTAGGAGTTTTCCCACCACTAAGCCCCTATGTGCACGTATGCGAGTTCTGTTTGCCAGACTACTGTGGCAATGCACTGACACACAAACACACACTTTCTCTTTTCTCTGAAGCCTCTCCAGCACTTGAGACTCTGTGCACACACACACACTCATGCTCAAACTGTAAAGGTCCAGAGGTTTGCCAAACTGAAGCAAACTGGGTTTCTACTTAGAAGCAATATCCCCTCCTCACTCTGTCACTGTTGCCACCGAAACTGGTCAAAGCTGGCTGTTTTAGTGGCTCTAGGACTACTGGCAGTGAGTTTTGGCAGCCTTGTAACGCTGTATTTTTTTACTCTTACTCATGCTTGCTTCTGTGCATGACTACGTTTTATTCACTAAAACTAGTGGCACCTAAAATATGGAAACGGAGGGCCTCACACATATTCTGGCTCTAATAGACATTTTGATTGTAATGCCAGTCAGTCCTGTTTATTTACTTTTACCTTGTGCCAATTTGACAAAGAATCAGCTGCCGTCGTCCAGCACCTTTTCTTTTATTTGTTGTTCTTTTTTTTCCCCACAGACATCATCAGCCTAAAGGAAATTATGTTGTAGGCCCTTTGTTCTCTGGCACAAAAAGCAGACTTTTAGGAGTAGGATGGGCTTTGCAGACACAGGAGCAAAGCCCATAGAGGGTTCTCGTATGACATCATCCACGCATTGTTCGAGACTTGTCCACAATATTGGATGTGATACAACCACTGGTGGCAAGGGAAAAATATGAATTTCCTGACTGGCTGGCAAAAATGGCTGGCAAAAACCTCCAGTGGTTCCTGGAGGTTGCTGGCAGTCTCTAGGTGAAATTGGTTGCAAAGAGGGTGCTGCACCAATATCCTTCTTACGATTGCTTTAGTCACTATAGCTGATTGGTGTAGTTTGTATGGAAGACAGGAGACAGAGAACATTACTCTTCAGAGTAAAAATTGTGCCTCAGTGCTGCAGCAAACACATTTCAAAAGGCTCAACTTTTACTTTAAAGGCAAAATTCTCCATTTCCTGTTTGTGTTGCACTTGTTGCCCGTAGTTGCCAAGTGGTTACAGAGAAGTCAGTGTCTTCCATGCAAACTACTGTGCAAATTACCAATTGGCAACCATGCCAATCTGTTAGTGACCAAAGCAATTGAAAGAAGGTTTTCACTAACCAGTTGGGAATACATATTTTTCCCTTGTGGCTTCCAGGGAAGACTGATAAGTCTCTAGGCCTTTGTCAGCTACCTCAAGCAACCATTCACCAACTGGTCAGGGAATGGTCACATTTTCCGCTCACGACTGGTGGTTGCCAGATGGTCTTGAACCAGCATGTAGGCCTTTGCGAGTGGTCTAGTCACTTGACGCCTACATTGTGACACATTCTAAATGACAGACAAGTTAACATCACATGGGATACATCTCAGTGTATATGTGAGTTATCTGTGTAGGACACTGACATTGGTGTATAAATACAGATAATGCTCAAAAGTCAATGTTGATAAGTTAAGTTTCACATTAAAGTAGCAAATATAAATTAAGAAATTTCTATGCTAAAAAATGTCCAGTCATGTTAGCAGATATTTGTCTCAAACCTGTGAAATGTTCAGGTTTGTAAGAGAGTGTGATAAAGAGACCTAGCGTTGGCAGACAGAGCCGAATTTGACACTATTGTTAATCTCTAACCCTGCAAGGAAGGCAGGCATACAGAGGGATCCCATTACATCTTTCATTTGGCCCCAGCAGGGCCCATCTCGAACAGAGGGATTATTAGGCGCTTTTGCAGTCACTTAGCTATGAGCTGCCCCCAACCAAAACCCACAATCAACCTCTGACATCATCAAGTAGACGCAAGGCAGAGGAATTTTTGTGCGAGTGTATGTGTCAACAAGAAAGCAACATCACACATGTTTACAAGAGGCAAGCAATTTCGTGTCAAATTTTTTGCCTTGGTGTAGCAAATAGACTGTGGATCATTATTCGTTAATGAACACCAATTGAGTGAAATTAAACTTATCATGAGCAGATGTGATGTCTAGAACAGGGATGGTGGCACATTGCCCGGAGATGGGTGGAGGTGTGGCAGTGAAGTGCAATTGTAAAAGAAAAAAGAAACAGAGAAAGTAAAACAAGTGAATGGGTTCAACAAGAATGAGGATGTGGACTCATTTGAATGGAAGAGACGGCAAAAGAGAGCGAGGTGAAGTGGGAAGAAGAAAGAAAAGAGAGTTAGCTGTTGGCAGTTAACAGCTGCTCGGGCCTCAATGCCCAAAGTTTCAGACTGAACTAGAGGCTTGTACTGTATGACAGCGTGTTAGAGTACCACCATATGCACCGTCGCCTGTGTTCTGTCGTGTGCAAGCTAGATCATGAAGATAAAGCGACAGCTCTATTGAGGAGCTCTGTTGTGCACCTGTCTAGCAGTACTTTTTTTTTTTTTCTGGCACAATTCTCCTGGATTCCTCTGTGATTACCCAGCAACATGCATCTCTGCAGTGACATCAGCCTGCAATTTACATCCAAATTAGAATCAGATGAATAAGAAATGGCTCTTTTCTTGTCTTCTGGCCATCCCTCCCTCATGTGCTTCCTCTCTTCTCTCTTCATTCTCTCTCTCTTTTATTTTCCTGGGCGAATTGAGGGCAGGTTAGCACAAATGTGACATGACTTCCACTGAAAGCGAGCTGGATGTCTCTATCAAAAGTGTTCTCTAAAGTGGCCAAGAGCCTGGGTTTGGAAGAACTTCTGGGAAAAAAGAAGACTTATCTGATTCTAATCAGAGTTCCTATGGGGCCAGTAAACTCGAGTACAATAACTACACTGATTAAACACTTGAAAACTGAAAAATAAACTGACATAAACTGAGTCATACTCAAAAGAAAATAATCACTGGAGCTAAAGTTCAGGCTGTCCTTGAGGTTTCATTTTCTTTTTTAAGGTGGTTTATTTTTTGACCACATTTCAGCAAGTCATGCTCAGCTGAAATGATCCTAACCCCCTCTTTTGGCAATATATTCACAAAGAGTTTAAAATAAGTTTACCATTTAACCTTTGTCAAGTATTGCTGACTGAATTTTAAAAAATAGTGGCATTTACTGTATATTTCCACCCCTTTGTGTAACAGTAAATGTTAATCAGCAGTTATTGTCCTGCTGTTGTTTTTACAGAGTAACATGAGTCCAGGGGGAGAAAAACTGTGCTTGATCTATCAAAAGATATTTTTTATGTAAAATCCCACTACTTATGATAATCAGCTTGTGGACTTTCAGTGGTGCAAGCACACAACCACAGCCCACTTTTTTACTGTATAAATACAATTTTCTGAGTGGTTAGTTTTGCTGCTATTTAGTATTGCTGTTTCCCTTTTTCTTTTTTTTTTTACCATTTACTGAAGGTTGAACACAACCCATTCACTCTAATTTAAGATGTTTTCTAGACAACATCTATTCAATTCAATTCAATTTTATTTATATAGCGCCAAATCACAACAATAGTCGCCTCAAGGCGCTTAATATTTGTACAGTAGATCGTACAATAATAGATACAGAGAAATCCCAACAATCATATGACCCCCTATGAGCAAGCACTTTGGCGACAGTGGGAAGGAAAAACTCCCTTTTAACAGGAAGAAACCTCCGGCAGAACCAGGCTCAGGGAGGGGCGGCCATCTGCTGCGACCGGTTGGGGTAAGAGAAGAAAAACAGGATAAAGACATGCTGTGGAGGAGAGACAGAGATTAATAACAGATATGATTCAATGCAGAGACGTCTATTAACACATAGTGAGTGAGAATGGTGACTGGAAAAGAAATTGGATATCTGAAGGATATACTGGGCTTTTTAGCTAATAAATGTTGTCATGTGTTCACAAAATAGTTGCTAAATATTTCCATGTGCTGTTTGATTCATTCAAGTTTGTTTGTTTTTTTTCACCAAAGAGCAAAAAGTAAAGGTGTATACATTAAAAGTGAAATCAGTGAGCCTGAAGTCACAACTCTGATTTTGATCAACATATTTAACATATTGATTAGAGTAGCTGTAACTGAAGTTGTTCAATTTGCCGATAATATGCTGAACCACTGAAATTTTACACTGTAGCATTGCTTGCATTACGTAAATATAATTATTTATGCTTAAAGTGAGTGACACCTAACACTAAAACAGGACCTAAATTAATAAAGTTTTCATAACCCTTCTTGATTTTGGTATGAGTAAAATAAAAAAAAGTCCGAAACAGAGCCTGAACTTTTACACAACACAGATGTCAAAACCCAGCTGACTGTGGCAACGACGTGGCACATGATAAAGACTGCACTATTTATGCCCAAGTACATGTGTCACAGTCAGGGTGTAGCTGTTATGTTATTCAGCAAACTCTTAAGCCATTAACCTCGGTTTTACGTTTGAAATACAATTTTAAGTTAGTGTTTCCTCATGTTGCAATCACACTTGGAAGTAGACAAAAGTTAGGTTTCCATGATGAAACCAGTTTTTTTCTCTCTTTCTCTCTCTCTGTCTTTTTTTGTTTTGTTTTTTATAATCCAGTTGATCTATAATCAGATCTGGATCGAACAGAAACGCAATAATATGGACCGCAACTTTATGTCAGACCACCCTTGGTGAGTAGAAAGGGTGTTGTAAAACAACAGCAGACTAAAGGTTTAAACCTCACTACATCAAGTAGTTGCCACAGTTCCTTTTTGGATGCAGCCTCATCTTTGCTCAGACTCCACATCAACATGTTTGCTCTCCTGGCACTAGCAGAGTCTGTGGGGATGCACACTGTGAGCATATATAGCTGGTGGGCTAAGAGATCACAGAGATAAACATATGTTCATTGGCAGTCTGGAACCCTGGAGGAAGGAGACTGGCAACCTTTTAACCCCTGCACACTTTTTCTCTCTAAACACGTACAAACACAATATAACATAAGGATGTGCACAAAATAAACACACAACTGCAAAAGCAGGGAAAGAATACAATGCACGAAATACTTGCTTGCTTATGCACAGGTGCACATGTATGCACACTTTCATGCAAACACGGGGATAGAAAGTGAGAAAAAGAGAGAGAGAGAGAGAGAGAGAGAGAGAGAGAGATCCCCATCCAGCAAGCAATATTTTGTATTATTCATGAGGGAGAAAATATTCAAATAATCATGAGCTTCTGCTTCTGTGCCAAACACAGTTTCTGTGGTTCATACTGCACCATGAGAGAAAGAGAGACAGAGCGAGAGCAAGAAACTCTAACAGAGTCTATCCTCCACTGCCTTTTCCTCCTGCTCGTCCAGATAAAGTTTTCATAAAAAAATGAAGTTTCAGTTGTCAGAAGGACATGTGTGTGATGGAAACGATTTAGAGTAGAATAATATTGGATAAAAGGATTTGATGATTTAAACCACAAAAATAAACTACAGGACATCACTTCAGTAAAGCAGAGCGTGTCCAAGCACCAAGGTGTCACTCAACCTCCTTCGCCACCAAACCGACTAAAACAAACTGGCTCAGTGGACCTCATCTTTGTTCCCACCGTGTTAGCTGTCCATCACTTTGATTGGCAGACAAGTGTCAGGGTGAGGGAATGTCGCAGGAAGCTGGGAAGAGCGCAAAATCCATTGCAGCAATCTCAATATTTCATCTCGACCCCTGAAGAAGGGCTCCACGGTTTCATAGTTTAAATTCTAATCGTGTTAGGCCACAGGGGCATGTCATTTAGAAACCCAGCCTCCAGCTCTCCATCCCTTTACTTTCCTCCCTGGCCCAAACAAATTATTAGACGATTCCATTATTTCTCCATTATGCATATGTGTTTGCGTGTGGCTGGCTGTTACAGACTGGGAAGAAAGTGCATGGATAAATAGGCTTGGTTAAGCTCATCATGGGGCAATACGTCTGGTCCTGGACACAGCTGAGGTCCTGAGGGGTCTTCAAATTGGTCATCATTAGGGCCATAATGCCACTGTTTTGCTTCTACTAATGCATCAATGCAGCTAATCAGTGTGCAAAAAGGATACTTCTATGTCTGCTTTTCTGTCTCTCATTGCTTTTAGTCTCATCCACTTGTGATATGTGAGAACATCACATAATTAAGAAATTACCCTCTAACCTCTGCACTGTGTAAGAAATAAATAAACAAAAAGACAGATTACATTTGTCTTTTTGTTTTCGTTGTTTACCTTTTCTGAACCAGAAAAATAAATTAGATTTTTATGTTTCATACCATGCAGTAAAAAATGTTTTCTCAGTTGGTGTTTTCAAGGCCAGGAATGCACTTTCAAGCCAAAATCAATGTAACATGCAAAAAGAGTACTCAAGGACAGGATAACATGAACATATCACAAATCCTATTTTTGCTGACTTACAGTAGTTTGAAGTGTTGTAGAAATGCAGTCCGTAACCGATCCATCGCCGATGGGGTGTGACCCAGTGTGCAAAAGAGATCTAACCAGGTCAAACACTGCAGATACGGTGAGGTAAAGTGCAATTTTACATTAATAAACAAGCTGAGACCTTAAAACCGACTGCATAGCTCCATTTGCTGGTTTTACATGGTGACTTAAATGCAGGTAAAATGTAGAAAAAGCCAGAGTTTTCTCATTTTCACAGTGACTTTAACATATTAATATGGCCAAAGTCATGCAGGATTCATGCTTTTTTGTGAAATTACCTGTGGACATATTAAATGAAATTATAGTAGCCCCTCTTGATAATAATTATTCTGCCTTAGATTTACTTCAGGCTTTATCTACCTATGATTCAACTGACACAAACTCTCAAAGGCAGTAGGGACAAACACTCACCAACACACAAAAACACACACAGCAGTAAAGCCACCCTCCATGGACATCATCAGCATAGCATAAAACACGTTGTACATAAGGTTTTTCCATTCATTATAAATGAGAGCAGAGGGAGTTTTACAGATCATGAAAGATATAAAGAGAATTGTATTGCATGAGGCGATAATCCATATTTCTGCCTTGGACAGTGTGTTGGGGTTATTTTTGGCAATGTCAGCTGGCTGTTTTTAATGGGCTGCATATTTACAATGTCATGGTTTTATATTTTACAGCCTCAAACGGATTTCCTGCAGTCTCTTGGCAATAATCATGGTCAGTTCATAACTCACCAGGGATTATTGATGCACTTTCACATCAGCATAACAGATCCCATTTGGTGCAGCAGATGCTATTAGCAAGTGCACCTTACAGTATCAGGGGTAAATGCATTCTCAGTGTGGGTGGCAGCAGACCAAAACCACTGAAGCGGGAAGTCTTGATGTTACCATTTTACCATTGTCAGGAACAGAAATAAAAGATTTTGAGTCCTACATGTTCAGTACAAATTGTAGTTACAATAAATTATTGCTACAGCATTTTTTTTATGTATATGGGTTAAAAATCCATATTTTTTTTAATAAATATGGATGAAATAATAATAATAATAATAATAATGAAAAAGTGATTTCTGAAACTAATCATTAAGATGACAAAATTGCTAATGATAACTAAATTAGGTACCATGTCAGTTATGTGTGCAGAAAAACTATTTTATTTCAAACAGACTGAAATGATTTGGCTCATATACAATAGGCCTCCAGAGGCCTTTTAAGGCCTCTTTTGTGGTTTCATTTTGCTTTGCTTTAAAAAATTAATATCGCATATTTAGACACCAATTCATGTTACTGGTATTTATAAACAAAAATGACTTAAACTTGACAACTGGCGTTTACTCCAATGTTGTAGCAGCATTTGTGCTTATAAGTTCAAATTTCAAAGTTTAGGTGTTTTCTGTTTCATGGCTGTATTATCTGTAATACGGGTAATATGTCGCATTTAGATGTATCAATACACACATACATAGCACCCAGTTTGGATTTTATCGGTCATTGTTTAATAAATGTTTGAATTTGTTATTGAGTACCCCCATTGTCACACAAATTTCAGAATAGAGACCTTGCAATCGAATTGTTTTTCAGTGCTACAAATGAACTTATTAAGCTGATCCACTTGGTAACCAATCCATCTTAACTGCAGTTTCTTCTAAAATATTACTGTAAAATTGTGTTTTTAGGTTATTGCTTATGTTTTTGTTTGTTTGTTTGTTTGTTTATTAGTTACAGTAAGAAATCACTTCAGTTTTAGCTCCACAACAAAAGCTTAGGTTACCAAACATAGAACTGATTTTAATGAGCTACATACAGCAGGGTGAACCAGTTTTACTTGCTCAAAGGGGGTCGTTTGATTGTTGGGGTATTCTCTCCATTATTTTAGGGTTTTTAACCTTACAATATATATTCTGGCCCCTTTATGCAACAGTATACTGTACCCATAGAGACTTAGTTGTTGTTTAAGATGTGTCTGACTGGCTGAAATTTGGCTAGTAAGGCTATTTCTTGGCTTTAGGAAGCAGAAAACCCGAGACACCAACTCAAAGAGACACAGAAAACTTTTCTCTTTTCACTTTTACAGAAAACTTAAATGAACTAGACATTTTTTTTTAAATTGAAGATATAAAAATAGAATAGTTAGATTTTAAACTATGTCCTGCTACTCCTGCTACCCGTACCATCCTGCAGCTTTGATCACAGAAAAAAAACAACTTGAAAAAATGGAGGGAACCAAAAACGTTTAGACCTGTAGACATAACAGAACCCGTATCACATGACCAAGAAAAGACTGAGATGCATTAAGTTTGAAGCACATTTGGGCCAAGGAACAACAGCACCGCCATTCATGTCCCTCACCTTCCAGTCTGCTCTGTCCACACTTGTTACAATGTGAAGACTCCCGTCAGTAAATCAAGTCAGAGGGGATCATTTAGCCCTAATGGCTCCTCTACAACTGGACCCCCTGTCTATCCAACAACAGTGCACCCTGAGCACTGCAGCCCAATGTGGTAAAATGTCACCTCTGAAAATTAGCCATCAAGCGGGGGCAATTTTCCCCCTAGCTAAATTGCTAAATAAGTAGCGGGGCTGTAATAGGTAGCAATCTGGGGCTAATCTGATGAGATCATTTGGAAAAAGCTGGACTGGGGGTTGAGAGTATCAGAGGAGAGCTTTGTATGTGTATGTGTGTGCGTCTGTGATAGCACACGCAGGCATGCGTGAGTGCAGTTGTCTATGGCTACAGAAATCAGGAGATTTGAACGCAACAATGTTAAGCAGCCTTTTATGTATTTACAGGTCAATATATGCATACTGTACAGTGTGACACACTAGCCTTAGTAGACCTCTTCATTCCCACAATGCATGCAGGATGTACACACTTTACATGAAATATATGTGCTTGTTCTTTGTGCATATGAATGCAGGTGTGACAAAACCAAGTGCAGTCTAAACTTCTATGATGACTGAGGAATTGTGTGTACACAGCTGGAGGGTCATGTGAACATTCATGAAGCGTAAGTGGCATGTGATACTCTGCGTGTGTGTGTGTGTGTGGGGGGGG
>VVHJ01001008.1:0-19388 GCA_015107715.1 Tylochromis polylepis | reverse complement strand
GTAAGAGGCACTGTGGATCAAAATCAAAATATAATAAGACATGTTTCTTAAATTGAATCATTGCGAAGGTAAATGGATGTTTCATTAAATATGAAGGTTTTAAAACAATATATAACATATTTGACACTAAAAAAAAAAATTTTTTAACTGAATGTTAAAATTAGATAGTTGTCTAATTTTCTACAGACACTGGCCACTTTATTATATACACCTCTTCAACAACGCTGATAATTACAATTATTAATGATCGTTATTATGGTCCAAAGAACCTGCTGATGTTTGTACCAACCAATTTGCATGACTTTGAATGCGTTGGTACCACGGTTGTTGATACCAGACGGAGAATAGTCAGACTGCTTCGAGCTAGTAGGAAGGGAAAGGCAACTTAAATGGCCACTCGTTACAATCAAGGTATGCAGAAGAGCATCTATTGGGCGACAGCAGCAGAAGAGCATACCACAGGGTACTCCTGTCACCAAAACTGGACAACAGAAGACTGTAAACAGTAGTCTCAATTTTTGCTGCTGGTAGCTTCACTCTTTATGCAACCAACATGAAAGTATGGTTCTGTCCTGCCTCGTGTCAATGGTTCAGTCTGCTGGGGTGTAATCCGGTCTTTAAGTGATGACGTGGTGAACCCTGCTTCCGGGTCCAAACTACTCTGCGTTTATTAAGGCTGTTGTGTTTCTAACATGTTTTAATGCTTTGGATCTTGTTCCATTTAATCTGAACAAGCCCCTAAAAACAGTCAGTGATCACTGTCGGCCTCTCTCGGTTTTTATTCCCACTGTTCATTTTAAAGCTCAGTTTTTAAAACCTTACGCTGTAACTACAGCCCAGCCCATGCAGCAGTATATTAATGACTGACCTCGTATTGTGGATGGATTATCTCAGTTGTTCTCCTGACTGAAGTTTGGTCCATTTACAGCATCCTGCCATGCGATTGCATTTGTCCCTAACCATCAGGAACCCTCGCATTAACTTTTATTGAGTGGAAAAAAGTTAGCGTTCATCCTCCAGCTTCACTGTGTTTATATTATGCTAACATAGCTGTGTAGCTAGCGATCACGTAGCACATTATTATATACCAGCTAGCCAAACTTCAGTAACCCTATAAACGTCACTGCTGTTTAGTTTCCTGTCTTCATTTATGTCTGAAGTGATAGCAGAGCTGTACGTCTTACTTTTTTTCAGAAATCCCTCAGTCAGAACATGGTATATTATATTTAGATGGAAACTAGCAAGCTAACACCCTGCTAACTTCTAACTACGTTAAATTTCATAAATTCTGTTTTCATGGATGCCTGGATGTTAAACTTAATTGTTACACCTGGTAGAGCAGCTACACTGATCATTTTATTAAAGATGAAAGGATTTAGACAGTTTTTAACTCTCAGTGATGCCGCAGTGTTCGTTTGACTTTGGGACCTGCAGCGGAGTCTGGGCCCAGACATGGCTAATGATGTCAGACTTAAAGACCGGATAACAACAGACAGAAAACTCCAACAGTCAGACAACCTCTTATGATCAATACTTGGTGACAGTGGGAAAGAAAAACTTTCTTTTAATAGGAAGAAGCCTTCGGCAGAAACAGGGGTAGGGGCATGGAGGTACAAAAGACGCTGTGGAAGATGATGCTTAAACAATGATTAAATGCAGAGTGGTGGATGAACCAATAGAGAGCGAAAAGAGCTGAATGAAGAAAAAGTACTCAGTACATGGGAAGCGCCCAGCAGCCCAGACCTATTACACCATAGTCCGAGATGTACTGTTGGGTACAGTATTGATAACAGTATTGTAATGCCATGTCATGACTCAATTCATATTTAATTTGCAGTTTGGGGTAAAATTATATATCTGAGTTCATTCTGAAAAAGTTTAACAAGAAATGCCAACTCAGTGTCCATATACTAAGTTTTTCCTGCATAACCTACTGTTTATTCAGGCTGGACTTTAATCCATACTGTTTCAGTGAGTACCAAGGTGTTACAGTTTGACACATACTTCAAATTGTGGGTCAGAGTTAATAAAGAACTGATAAATTTATAAGATACTATAATGTCTTGACCTCATTATGTCAATTTATGAATAAATAATTAGTTTAATAAACACATAAATAAATAAATCTTTGTGTAAGAATGTAACAAACCTAAAACGTGGTGCGCATTCTGTGAATATATTTTGACTTGAGTTGACTGTTGGCCCTTTCTAGTCCCTGAGCCTCACCTGCACCGTGTGGGGCGAGCCTACTCCTGAGGTCACCTGGTTCAAGAACGAGCAGGAAGTTGCTTCCACTGAGCACACCAGGGTCACGTTTGATGGTGGCAAGTTTGCCAGCCTCGTCATTAACAAAGTCACTCCCGAAGACTCCGGAAAGTACAGCATCAATGTACGGAACAAGTATGGTGGCGAGTTTGTGGAAATCACTGTCAGCGTCTACAGGCACGGAGAGAAGATCCCTGAGCCCAAACTGGGGCAGCCCAAAGCAGCTACAGCCACGCCTGTGCCGCCAAAGTCCCCAGCTCCCCCTTCCAAGACCCCAACCCCCACCCCTTCTAAAACCCAGACCCCAGCACCATCCATGAAGAGCCCAACTCCAGCCTCCACCCCAATCCCCAAGTCTCCAACCCCTACCCCGAAGTCTCCTACTCCACCTCGCAGCGTTAAGTCTCCAACCCCACCCAGATTCATGAAGTCTCCAACTCCACCCAGGAAGTAGAATGTGGTGGTGATGCCTGAGGGGGTTAATGTTCGCTGTTAGCAACACTGATTTATAAGCATGAGTGTGAAACAATGAGCTCTTACTTTAAGGTTTATTTAGATTTAGATAATGTCAAAGTCCCACTTCGGAAACTTCTGCTTTCTCTGGACTACACCTTACAGTCAATGAGCTATCATGTCTTTAAAGTGGTTCATTTTGACACAAGAAAAAAACACTAAGAAAAATAAAAGGTCCATGTAAATTCATTTGAAAGTTTTAAAAGCTGCACCTTCCACTATGCAATGTCAGTGAAATACCTGCAACAAATTGTGGATGTCAAAGGATATTTATGCTCAGTACAACTTGGGTATTAGTGACACAACTAGAAGCAAGTCATATGAGCCACACACCATCCGACAGTGAACTGTCTTGCAAAAAGATAAGCAGAGTTTTAGAGGACAAAATTAAAGAGACTAGTAAATATTTTAGGTTTAAGCTCCAATTTAAGTGGTTTAATCTTGATCTTCTCTGTTACTGTGTTTCCCCACATTTAGCACTTATGTCAGTGAGTATGATATTATAAAAACCAACACAAATAATCTCAAAAACTACAAAAATAAGATCCAAGTTGTAAACACCAGTATCAAACTGGATGAGCTGGGAGTCAGCAGGTACAGACGTGGGGTAATGTTAGTACCTGGGTGAAAATTGACAAATACCAGATTACTTCTCCCAGGGTCAGTTGATCTGTGAATAAAAACACTCACTTCCAGCCCTCGTCTCTGTTCCAGAGAGGCTCTTCTGTCTGTGACATATTCTGTCTTCCTCCCCAGTGCTTTGTGATGGCAATAAACTTTACTTATCAACCTACTTGTGTTGTCTTTGTCAGTAATCACTGCTATACCTCACCCTCGAAGAGGTAACACAAGTCCTTCAGCCACAGTGAATGAAGCCAAAAGTAAAAATGTGCACTTGTAGCCAGACTCCAAGGGACTGCATGACAGCTTGCGAGACAAGCCAGCCTGCTTCTGAAAGTCAGGTGAGCTGAGGTGGGTGGGGTCTGTTACTGTAGCTGTCAGCGGAGCAAACAGAGCAGGTACAACAGGCTATTCGTTTGTACAGAGAGTTCACGAATCCACACCTTTAGCACTGCCAGCTTATGCCGGAGAGAGTATAGACACCGGGACTGACAGAAGGTTTTAACTTTTTAAGCTGGTTTTAAGTTTCTGGCCTCTGATTAATCAGGAAAACCAGGATTCCTTTTTAGCAGTTATGAAGTAAGTCTGTTTATTTATTTCACTGAAAGTGTGTTGAACTCCTGACAATTTAAAGTTCAGTCGTTGCTGAAGAAGTAACCACATGCCTCATATTGTTTACCCGTTTGTGCTGAACCACATGTACCTTTTGGTTTGCTAAGAGCTTACAGGTAAGCTCTTTGCAAACCAAAATGAAATAGTCTTACATTTTTCTGTGACTGGCTGGAAAAGGTTCCATTTCTATTGTTCCAAAGCTCTGTAGTGTTATGTAAAATTTGTATGTTGACAATTGTCTCATGTTTGTCCTGTTCATGTTTAATGATTAGTTAAAAATTATTTGTGGGAAATATTGCTCTAAAGAACTCAGAAATGCAGATAAAAAATGTTAAATTCATACACATAATATTTTTTGTCCTAATTATCTCTTTTTTTGACATTCAGCTGTAAAATGTAAGTTTAACTCAGTGAACCCTGTAACAGCCATATGGTATGTCACACTTAAGGTAAAGAAGAAACCTGCTGCACATAGAGACTCAGAGGGGTTCTCGCATCCATGGAGTCCAATCTGTCATGCCTGTCTTCACTTAAAGAAGACTATCCAGATTACATTCAGCCACACTATAAAGAATCCTATCGTCTAGCCATTTATGCCCTACTCTGTGGTGGCAAAGAAGCCTATGAAGAGTTCCTTCGAGCTGAGCAGATCAACCACTTCCTGTCAGAGGAAGAGACTGTGTTCATTTTGGAAAATGCGGAGGTACCGGTTGTGGAGGATGTTTCAGAAGGGAGACGGAGCGCAGACGAGGCCAGGCCCTCCACTTATTTCCCAACTGAGTCAGATGAGGAGGTGCCAGACTTGGATTTGGGCTGGCCAGAGGTCACGCTGGAGGGTATAGACACCAGCATTAGCCTGCTGTTTCACCCACCCAGACAAAACACACCAACAATTAAAGACGTGGTTCGGAAGCAGATTCAGGAGGCGCGGCAGGTGAGGCCTCAGCACTGTGATGTAAACAAAAGAAATGCTCCTGGGCCAATGCCAGAAAATAACACCTCATCTATCAGGTGGAGGAATATGTAGGGAAATTAATCAACAAAGACAATAGTTTATCAACAGCACAAATTCCCAGTGAAAAGTGTAGTTTTGCGTAGGCATATACACCTCTCTACACACACAGAAGACTGCAAGGAAGGGCTAAACATACATTAACCCAGCCGACTACACCAGTTCAAATGTTTGAAGCAGTTAACTACTATGGCAACTGAACTTTTGTTATCATAAAAATGTACATGTCACAGCAAGCCACTGGAAGTCACCCATTACTGTGCAGCTTTTTGCTTTGTGACATGTAATGCAGCCGAGTGACCAGTTTGAATTCATGTAGGCTGCACTAACTTTGGCAGGTTTCTCCAGAGAAAAAGTTTTTAGCAATTCAACATTCACAGAAACATTGTTGCAGCAATGTTCTTTAAAGCTGTAGCTATCATAAAGTGGTAACAGTGATGTCATGTTCTCTTGAAGTTTGTATTTGATACTGAAATTTGTATTGATACTTAAGCTTAAAATGCATTAAGCATTTCATAATTAGAAATATTAGAACAGCAAGTCATTGTAGTTTTCAATTTCCTATTTTTTCCCCAGGAACTTGCATCATGAAGCTTTTTCATCTTGTACTTCCTGTGCAGTTATTTGCTGTCAAAAGAGTAGAAAATGCGTGCTATTGCACTGCTTTTGCGATTTATTGGTGCATGTTTAATCTAGTCTTCAAATCGCAGTCTTCTAATGAGATGAATGCTCATCTCATCAGAGAAATGAGGATCCTGTGGAGGTCACAAGCAGACACATGTTGCTCTTTCCAGCTGCTCTTTTGTTTTTTGATATTTTACCTCGCACTTACTGGAATTGTACATTTCATTTAAACCTATAATATTAAACTTAATGACTGCCTTAAAGTCATTTAAAAAGTGTTTGTTATAATTTAGAAATAAGTGAATATAGTAAAGAGAAGAGCCTTTTTCTGTGCACATGTATGCAGTGAAGGAAAAACTGCTCCATTAAAGGCTGAAGACATTTGAAGATTTTACTGAAGGGAGAATCACAGGATCTGCTAAACAGAAAATCATGAGATACCACAATAAGGACACAGTTGCTTTCAAATTAGTTAGAAGATCAGTCAAATGAGATGGAAAAAAAGTATCAGTGGTAAAACATTAACATTAATTCTCATAGTCAATATCTCCAGTCCACATATTTTATATTTATGGACTGGTGATGTAACAGTTAAAAATACCACATTAGGATCAGACAGCTATGGCTGGATTTGTTTGTAATAAACTGATTGCAGAAAAACTAATTTAACCAACTGCAAACCAACAATTGGAAAGACCAGTCTTTAAAAAAACTAGTTTTCCTGTGATCAAGTACTTGTTTTTACAGTACTGGAGTGCTGACTGAGTTTAAAATCAGGACCTGTGTCCATATGAAAGTACCGACATAGATTATGCTGACATAAAAAATAAACAATATTACCTTCAGTAACTGTCTGAAAGGGACCTTTTTTTGTTCTACCACACCATAATAACTGGTAGAATAAATTTAGATGGTACACATTAAGGAGAAATCTAAATCCTTTCAAATTTTGATATCTAAGTAAACTAGCTCTCGTATTTTAATATTTATCCAAAACATAGTTTCTCATTCATACACACACACACACACACGCATGCACATGCACAAACATGTGCTCCCTATGGTCGTGTACAAGCAAGCAGTAAATAAACATAATAAGACCTTTAATGGACAGCATTTTGGGGGAAAAAACATATTTACCAGTTACAGTAGTTTAAAACCCATAAAAAGCAGGTTGCAACCAGAATGTTGTGAATAAAAAGTTGCCTAATACCCAAATGTGTATACATCAGCTACTAAAGATGCAGATGCAACTTTGCAAACCTAAACTATGCTGCCGTGTACTTTTTAGAGAGAAGAGGCTTTCTCCTGGCAACCCTCTCAAACATGCTGTATTTGTTCAGTCTTTTTCTAACTGTACTATTATAAAGTTTGAAGTTTCTCTGAGCATTACACAGTCTTACCTTAAATTAAACTTGCTAGGATGTGCACTCCAAGACTGGCGACTGTTTTGATTGTTTTCCACTTGAATAATTTTTCTCACTGTATAGTGATGGAATTCCAATTGTTTAGAAATGCTTTATAACCCACCCAGGTTGATGGGAAGCAACAATTGTTTTTGTTTTGGGATTGTGTTCTCACCACCTCAATGTGCCAAACCAGCAAACTGCTAAAGCTTCTGCTTTTATAGAGGTACTCACATTTGCTGATGATCAGTTACAAGTCCATTTGATCATAAGAACCTGTTACTTATCCTCCACATTTCTATGGAAGCAATAAGGTTGTAAAACAAATTAGTCAGTATTCTTATGCTTTAGATACTTCTTCTGCATTTTAGCTTAATTTTTGTTAAATAAATAATGACACTCTGCAATATGTCACAGATTAACCAATGTGAGGTTGCATTTCCCTAATTTTAAGACCTGATAAAGACCAGATGCTTTTTTTTTAATTATGTCCCAGTACATAAAATCTAAAAATAAGAGGGTGATTTTTTTCACATGACTATATATATTCAGTTGACACTTACCTCTCTATGCATGCATTAGAAGGAATGACATTATTTGTGTTGCATAAAAGATTCTCTGAAGTAATGAAGGTGTTTTGCACAATTATAACGTTAATTCCCTGTGGAAAGTCTTCTGTACTATACATTCTATCCTTCAAACTAAGTCCTGACGTTGACTACTCATACATTTTTTGGCTTAACAAATTGTACTTTCTCAAAATTGAAAGCATTTCCACATGTCTAATGTGCTTCCAGGTTATTGCCATTGTAATGGATGTCTTCACTGATGGCGACATTTTCAAAGAACTCATCAATGCAATACAGAGGGGAGTGGTGGTCTACATCCTTCTGGATGATTCCCATATCAAGAGCTTCCTCAAAATGGCACATAACATGGAGATTAATATTCAAGAGCTCAAGGTGAGAAACACAGCACCTTGAAATACAAGATTTAAAGGGTGACAGTATCAGATGAATATGTTTTAGCACCATGCTTTATTATTATACCATTATTATACTTGTTGAGGCCATGAACTGCACAAAAAATAAAAATCATCAGATTAAAAAAAAACTGTATTATTTTCTACTAGACTGCCATTTCTGAACTGAAATAGGTGACAATCTGCAGGTTATGTGTGATTATGTGATTATCTGGATTTCACAGTAGAAACACAACAGGCCTATTCTTATGTTTTCCACTTTTCCTGATATAAAAAGGTACTTCTGGTAAACATGTTCTTCTGCACTTCTTGCCAAATGTAATTTTCTTCTTCCTATGCATAGCATGCATGTTAGCATTTTACACAATGTTTATCTTGTAAAATATTTGAAAACTGTCAACTCCATTGGGTGGCGGCTTTAGTAGCACAGTGGCTGGTAGTGAACAATAGCTAAATACCAAACTCAGACAGTTAGCGTCATCTTAGAGCAACCCTTGGAGCTCTAAGTCATAATCAATGATAGGAAGTAACTTCAAACATAGCAGTGTTTTTAAAGGGGGGAAAAAATAATCACATTTGTGAGTTTGTCAGTGTGAGTGTGTGTGTGGGGGAAGGGGGGATGCTTAAATTAGAGGTACTTTTTGCCATGTCCATCCCCACTGGGAGTCCATTTTTCTTTGTGCATAATTCTTTGCGTATTGGAGGAATTTAGGCTTGAGAAAGAGCTACACAGATATGTAGACATGTATGGAGACATTTACTACTTAAAGCCATAATTTGGCCCACACAGGCCTGTTGACTTGTTAAACATCATCTGACATAATCTAACATTTGCATTCCCCCAGTGCTTCCCATGAGGCTTCACAACCTTTCTTCTGCTGGCAAAAGAGCATTTAAAATATTAAGGTTGACATTTTCTCCACACCCTAGTGGAAATGCAGTCATTTACCAACATTTCCCTGCTGCGTCTCTACCTGCCATTTTCACACAACTGCAGCAACCGCAGGACAGATCTGTTAGTGTGGCTGGATTTTCCTGTTAAACAGCATCAGATGATGTTTCCACTATCTAAACAAAGAGTCGTCAGTGTGAACACAGTGACGGCTTCACAATCTCTTTGCAACATGCCTAACCATTAGCCACATCAAAAAAACAGCCTGAGGAAAACACACACAGGTTTGATCATGTAGAGTTTGACAAAGGGTGTGCGTGCTTTTCTGTGTTTGTGTAAAGTTAGTAGTAATGGAAACTGGGGGAAAAAAAGTGTTTCAACTAAGTCAACGTATAGGCTGTTTGCACCTGATGACTGAAACAATCCTGAACTCATGTTTCATGCACTGGGTTTTGGTTTTTGAGTTTCCTTTTTGAGTGTCAAACTGGCCTATTTTCATTTCACTTTATGAAATGAAAGGTAAAACAAACAAGGCCCTGATGTGTTGAGCAGTGAGAAATGAGAAACATCTAGTTTTAAAAGATGCAAAAGGTAAAGAAGTTACATTCACATAATTCAAAATGAATGAATATCAGATTTACTTGTAACATTTAATGTGCTGTCTTTGTGCACTTTTCATTTTAAAGAGTTCAAATTATGTACATATTACTTAAATGATAATCAAAGTGGCCCTTTTTTGGAAACAGGCTTGCATCATATTCCTGATAGCAAACTAGCTACTGTAAGTTGCCAAACTTGTTAGCCCAAAACAAAACTAACACAACCAATAACACAAAAGCTGAATTATTTCCATGTGATTCTTTTGGAAGGGAGTATGTCCAGCACTCGCTCGAATGATTTTTAAACCGGCAAAATCACATTCCTGTGTCCTGTGTAATGCTTTTCTTTTGAAAAACAAAGCATTTTCAAGGATTGTACTATCAAACGGTGTTAACCTGAAAATCCACTTGCAGTTAAGCTCGTAAGACTTGATGTTAGAATTTCTGTTAATCAGCACTGGTGTCCTGTGGTCAGAAGGGAGGGGTAAAAACGTTATCTGCTTTGAATGCACAGATTGGAATTGTTGGAAACAGATGAGAAAAGTTGACGAGATATTGACAGACATCAACTTCTGTGGAGACACGGTCATAACTTACAGAGACTGTACACAATAACAAACCCTGGATTACAAATGACATAAAAGCAATCTTCAAGATGATGGTGACAAAGAATGGCTCAAACAGGTGCAACATGAGCTGAAGAAGAGACTGAAAACAGCGGAAATGTAATACAAAAATAAGATTGAAAGGAATCTACAATACAGCAACATCTGTGAGGTGTGAAAAGGAATGAATACTATGTCTGGCTACAACAAAAAGAAAAGACAGCCACTTATAGGTGATCTGGAAAGAGCTGATGAACTCAAGCAGTTCTTCAATTCTTCAACTTTATGGTCACACTCACTCCCACTGCTTCTCCTCTGTCTTCTTCCCCTTAATCTCCTCCACATGTGGGCATCTTCACTGCAACTCCATCTGCTCCTGCACAAGTGTGCTTCTCCACCACAGCTCCCCCTTCTCCTTGCATTTCTAATATGGCAGCTACTTCCCCTCTCACACCTGTGCCTTCATGCTTGTCTGTCACAGAGATAGGGGTGAGATTGGAGTTAGGAAGACTATGATAGCCCAGATGGTGTGTGTCCAAGGCTACTTAAGGATTGCGCTGCCCAACTGTGTCAACCTCTCCATGGGATTTTCAATCTGAGTCTCCAGCTGGGGTGCTGCCAGCACTGTGGAAAACATCCTGTATTGTTCCGGTACCAAAAATAAAATGTTTAGCTGAACTAAATGACTTTTGACCAGTGGCCCTTACATCACACATCATGAAAAACTTGGAATAGCTGATTCTACACCAGGACTTGAGCTCCAAGACAAACTTGAGAAAAACTACAGACAGGAATCTGAACATAGGGCTGTTGTAAAAGCCTTCAGCCTCTGGAGTCACAAAACCTACCTCATACTGATCACCTCTGAACACTGGCAGCAACAGAAGGATCAGTAAAGTTATTCTTGTTCTTGTCAGGGTCATCAGGTAGCCACCCTTGTTCACTGGTGTTGTTTCACTGATGGGCCCACGACACCTCCAGAAAGCTCAACAGGAATATCTGATGTCCTAGGTGTGTCCTCTGTTGTTTTTACACTGCACATCGGGACACCTTGCACCACTTTTGGAGTCTTTTCAAAAGCTAACTGCTGCCACACTGAGCAACCTCTGATAGAGACTGGATAGCTTGATGGAAGGCATGTCCTTGGATGCTCATGCTTTTGAAGAACCTGGTTACGCCAGCCACATTGTTCTGTTTTGGCTGCTATGTCTGCACATTTGAGCCTTTTGAATTTTATGTGCTGCCTCCCATAGTACCATTACCTCCATAGTGTACAGGGACTTCTGCAAAGTTGGCCCACCCGATCATGCCTGACCTGAGAATAGTTGGAGTAATCTTTGGTGGGAAAGTGACTTTCTGCATCTTGAAGCCACAGGTGGTATCCACGGTAGCTTCCACTCCAGCAGATTAGATTTAGGGGGGGGATTACTTTTCCGGGTAGGTTTGGGTAGTTTTTTTGTCCACTAATAAGTGAAATCACGATTTAAAAGCTGCATTTTGTATTTACTCTTGTCTTTGCAAAACTAAATAAATAAATAAGAAATCAGGAACAAGGAAGTGTTTTGTCACTGAACTGTGGGACCTGATTATGCCTCCAGTGCCCTTGGCTGCTTTTGCAGCCACTGGAGTTTAGCAAAGAACACATGAGAGTTCTTCTCCATTGGTTTAGGTTCTTGGGCATGGAGAGAAAATTGCAGGTGGCAGTAATGATACTAATTGATCTGGCTTCCATCTCCCATGTATCCCACCACGTGAGCTGGTGCTCTACAGATGTTCCAAATGACACGACCATACCAGTGCTGAATGTATCTTTTTCAGATGATTTTAAATCTGTAAAAACAAGCTTGTGTTTATGGTTTTAATTTGCATACAATTCCACTCTTAGTGTCCTATTTTATTTTTCAGTACAGAATGGAAATATACTAGCAGATTTGTATCACAGTCATCACAGTAAAAATCTAGTTTGTAGACATTTTTGTTTTTACTTTATCATGATGTAGGGGTTTACACATTCACCAAAAAAGCAAAAGATCACTGATTTAATCAAAGAAGAAGACATAAATCCCTTTGGTATTGCATTACGAAGAGCATCTGGTATAAAAACTCTCTGAAATTAAACACATGGAGCTACCCACTGTTGTGATCTTTTGTGAATAAGCCAGAAGTAGCTTCTTCAATTGCTGCATGATAATGCATTTTATAAGTGGAGATTGGTTTATGGAGTGTCAGATAAGGATTAAATATATTACTTTTAGGTCAGATGAATGATTTATTTTTGGTTTTAATTCTCTTATTTATTTCTCCATCAGAACCTTCGTGTTCGGACGGTTCAGGGGCAGGAGTATCAGTGTCGGTCGGGGTTAAAGTTTCATGGAGGTTTGGAACAGAAGTTTATACTTGTGGACTGCCAGACAGTTTTGTATGGAACATACAGGTGAGTCAGTCCTATTCAAAAGTATTCAGTAATTAAATTGAAATAGAGGCCTGGCCTGGCCTGGCTCTACTTGCCAGCTTTGCTAACTTTAAGTAAACCTTAAAGCAATTTCATGTAAACTCACTGTGCTACTCTGGTATTTTTAAAAATAAAAACTGGTGAACTAGGAAGAAAAAAAAATATGATTAGCTACCTTCCTTCTCTACTTAGGCTGGCTTTGTTCTGATTGGCTTCCCCTTACAAACAGAATATTTGGAGCTTCTGGGGTGTATATTAGGAATATTCGCACTCACTTTTATCATACTGAGTAAGGAGCAGGAAAAATGTCTCAAAGTATGTGTTTAGAGCAGTCTGCAGCCTGAGATCATGGCTCACGGAGATTAGTTACATACTCTGTCCTCATTATTTGAAACCTTCACTACTGTAACGGTAAATATACTGCCCTAATATAATATAATGCCCTGCTACTATAGCTTTTGTTGTTTCTGATGTGTTTCCTGGTTGACCCTCATTTCCACCGTTACGTTTCAGTCGTGGATGAAGCACATTAAAATTTAGATAATTAAGATATACATGAATTTATTATTAATAATGTTTAAAAATTTGTACATCATTGTCATCTGTACTGGTTCTCCAATTTCTTTTTCAGCTACACATGGACATTTGAGAAAATCAACCTGAGTATGGTCCTGGTTGTCACAGGCCAACTGGTTTCCATTTATGATGAAGAGTTCAGAAGACTCTATGCTCGCTCCACAACTTCTTCAGTCTTGCTTAATGGGAGACCACCTGTTCTGTACCTCAAAGATACTTTGGGTCTGGAGAGCCCAAACTCCAGCCAGCTTTCTCTTAATATGATTCACAGGAGATCCGAGGTGATGCACGGCATGAGAAGCGCTCAGGACAACAGGTTCAACAATTCTGGCACAATGACAAGAGGCTTGAGTGTCCAGGATAGGCTCCATCAGTATGACTATACTGAAATGGGGAACCTAGTGAAGGGACACAGTTATGGGGGTGAGCTGCAGAAGTTAAACTCCATGACTCGGCTAAGGATGGGAACTAAAGACACTGGAGTCCCTGCAGCTCCTGGGAGGAGTGGATCTAAAGCGAGGGGAGGTGGGGAGTCACTTCTACCAAACCGGATGTCTCACCATCACCTCCGGCACCAGACACGCTACGGTGCAGACCAGAACCTGATACCATTCAACTCAGAAACATCACTCCACCGCTGGAAGATTGATTCTTATCTTAATGAGATGCATCCAGATGCATCATGTGATGCAGTCTCCCCTATGACATCTCCATATAGCAGTCACACAGGCTTAAATGAGTATCAGTCACAGCTCATTCACAGCAGGTCGAGAGATATTAAGTCCAGAATGGAAGAAACAAGGCAAAAGAGGTTCAGTTTGCAGGACTATACCAATTTCAGGCAAAGCCAAGAGTCTTTGAGGTCCATGTATCTAAATGCAGAAACATACAAACTGATGTCTTCATTAAGAGGCCTGGATGTAAGGCAGAGTATCACAGAATCAGAACCAGCGGCACAAGAAAGCTGCAGCCAGGAAAACAGGGAGCTCAGGAAGCGAGGCAACAAAAGAGAGCCAGTGCTCACTGATGGACATCGTTCTGCCTCTCACCATGATGTGGTTTCAGATGGAAAAGCAATGCAGACCTATGATTGGCAGGAGCCTCTATCCAAGACAACATCAGCTGCTGGTTTAGACCTGAATATGAGTGATGCACCACTCAAGCTCTCTCATTTACAGTCCAGCAATGTTAGTATTCACCATCCAAGAGCAATGGAATCTTTGACTGAGGTCCCTGAAGAAAAAGACAGTTCACACACTCACTTGGACCCAACACTTAAAGTCAGACATGAGATTTGCAAAGACGAGGAGGTTGTTCCTAAGAACTCTGTAAAATCTCCAAAAAGAGAAATTCAGGATCAAGCCACAGGAAAGCATTATAAGGCTGCCAAAAGCACAGGCTCAGGTGCTCCAATGCAAGGAAAGAAATCCATTTCTAATGAAGCTGAAACTCTTCTGGAAGTCTTCAATCCATCTTCAGGACCTCAGCAGGCAGTGGAGGATAAGCACAGTCACACAGAAAAAGGGCAAACACAGCCAGAAAATGCAGCACTACAGAGGGAACATTCTATGAAAATGAAAGTACAGTCAGTGCCTACGTCAGATGAAAAGAAAATTTCCAAAAAAGAAGAGAAGCCACTCCAAAGAAGGACCTCACTGAGGTCACGTAATAACTCAGGATTAAGCCAGCCACTCAAGGCTGCCCATTCCCTGGCTCCTGCTGCAGAGCAGACAACAAAAAGCCAGTCACTGAGCAGTTTGCAGACCTCCCTTACTAGTCCATCAGAGACAGAAAAGAATAAATCTCCACTGTCAAGATTTTCTCCTCAGCGTTTGAGCAAAAAGAAGACAGCCCCTGCAGCAGAGCAGGACTCGAAGGGCACTCTGGATGACACAGAGGCTTTCTATCAAAGAACAAAAGAGAAAGCCTACAGTCGATATGAGTTTTTGCTTAGCAACGAAAATCTACGTCTGGATAAGTCAACGAAGAAGGCAAATTCATATTCGTCAGACAAAGAGAGAAACTCTTTCCTGAATAGACGTGAGTCTGGCCGTCCAGTAAATCAGACACAGAGCAGCACTGATAACAAACTGGAGCGATTCATGCAGCGAGTTGGAAATCTAATAAACAAAAACAAGTAGTGAAGGCACAGATGAAGGCCAACATGCTCAGAAATGAAGGCAAAGTTTATGCGTATTACATGTTTTGTTTATTCAGCTGTTTTTCTTGCCTCGACAAACAGTTTCTTTACACCACAGCAGTATGCGCCACCTTTTTTCTTTTGTCACTGATGCCAGTAGCAACGTTTGATGAATCGGGCATTTGCAGTGTCTCTGTTAAAGTCTGAGCTGGATCTTACTGGAGAGGAGGAGTTAAGGCAAGTATAAACCAGGGTGAATCTAGCAGTAGCACTTCAAGACATTCAGCAATGTTTGATTCAGTAAGCTAAATTATAGTGATACTCTATGTGTTATACAAAAATGTATTTGTTCTTTTAGCGAGTTTACCTAAAGGATCAGTCTGATGAAAACATCTTTCATGCTAGGACAACACCAAAATGATCAGTGATGTGTGAAGCCTGATTGCATCATATTCCACTAAACCTCTATTGTTGTTCAGTATTATTGTGAAATAACTACTTAAAAAACACACACACACACACACACACACACACACAACAGTAAGGTCCACTGTTGCACTGGATAACCTGTACCTGAGGTTTTCTAAACAAACATACACTGGTTAATTTTAACACAGTAATGCATACATTCATCTGCCACTGAAAATATTTCTTCTTGTTTCAGAAACAGTACTATAACAAAGGGTGGATGTAGCTCAAGAGGTAGAGCAGGTCATCCACTAACTGAATGGGTGGCGGTTTGATCCCTGTGTCAAAGTATCCTTAGGCGAAATATTCACCCCCAAGTTGCTCTCCGATGCATTCACTGGAGTATAAATGTGTGTGAATTACAGATAGAAAGTGAAAGAAAAAAGTGCTTGTGTGAATGAGACATGTTGTATAAAAGCACTTTGAGACCTCCAGTAGTGTAAAAAAGTGCTATATAAGAACCAGTTTGTTCTCTGAAAATCTTCAGAGCTGCTGGAAATTACTGCAACGTTTTCAGTTAATAAACATGTTATAAGCTTACAAGCTTGTTATATAGACATACATTGTATAGACAAAAGCATTGGATCACACCTATTAAGCTTTGAATTGATGTGTTTTCAGTCCCATCGTTACATGTCTATAAACTCAAACACACTGTCATGCAGTCTGCCTTCACAAACAACAAGTATGTTTGTGAACTGTATCCCCTCCTAGATATTCTGCGATCAACTGTAAGTGGTATTATTGCAAAGTGGAAGTAATTGTCAGCCATGACCACAGGGCTGATGAGTGCTGAGACGTATAGAGCGTAAAAGTTGCCAGTGTTCTGCTGACTCTCTACTATACAGTTCCAAACCTCCTCTTGCATAACATCAGTACTAAAACTGCATGCCAGTTTCCATTGGTAACCAGCTCCTGTAGGTGTAATGTGTAGATAGCCCAGTAACTACTTTTGTCCATATTGCGTATGAAGACTGAAATTGTGTAGCAAAGCATTGGTGGATTTGGTGTTTTTTCGTGCAAACACACACACACACACACACAAAAAAAAGTCACATGCCTTATCACTTAAGGTATCATAAAATGTATCATTCATGAAGCATACTGATATATATATATATTTTTCTAAAAATATGGACAATGCTGTACATTTATTCTCATGTATTTTTATGAGATTGGCAATTATGACCTTGGGGAAGATATTGATATTTGAAGGTTATGGCTGTAAAGCGACAATATCCAAATGTTTAACGAAACAAGGCAAAAAAAGGAAATGTAACCCTGAAATCAGAATTTCTAACAGGACTAATGGGAAATCTATGGAAGGTCCCAAAAGGCTGGTGAGAAAAATACATGAATAAATAAAACCATTCTTGTGATGCATTTTCTAAATTTGATCTAAAACGATTTTTCTTGTATTTGCTATTGGTTTTTTAAATGCATTTATTTCAGTTAAATTTGTGGAAAGGATTTGTCAAGTGAAAAAATAAAAATATGTCAGGTGAATAAGAAAAAAAACAGGTTAGTAGTTTTGCCTTCAATGAAACAACTTTGTCCTTGACCCATCATTTGAATCACTGATTCTGCTTTTTTGGACTTTGTAGTGTTGTTTATTTAAAGATTCTTTTCGATTCTGGATTGGGTTATTGTTTATATTGTTTCTTGTGCTTTTTTTTCTCTTAGCGTATTTAGTACTTAGTTGCGAGTTGCTTTAGAGTTTAAATCTTCCGTCAGTGTTCCTTCCTCGTTTCAAGGCTCCTGTGTTAAATTCATTCACATGTCTGTGTTTTCCCTGTTTAGTTTTTGCACTTCCTGCTTTATTTTGCGAGTTGGTTGTTCCTTATGCTTTGATTTTACTTTTGCCTCCTCGTTTCATCTTCTGCTGTCTCTGTGTGTTGTGGTTCTGCGTCTGATGACTCAGTGTTTTTGTGTTAGGAGACGTTTCGGTTTATTCTGGTTATGTCTTCTGCTAAGATTTCTAGTTCTTAAGTTTTGGTACCATGTTCCCTCTGTTTCCAAGTCAGTCATGTCTCTGTGTGAAGCCCGTGTCTCTGAGTCTGTCTTTGCATGTGTGTCGTGTTTCCTGTTTTACTTTGAAGGTTTTTGTCTTATGTCAGTGTGTCTAGTTTGCTTCCCCTTGTCTCGTTATGTCTAATTAACCCCAGGTGTTTTCCTCCTGTTTCCCATTCCCTCATTACTCCTCTGTATATTTAAGCCCTGTGTTTTGCCTTTGCCCTTTGTTGTGTCGTATCACCTCATGTGTGTAAGTTGCCCAGCGTTTCTAGTGTTAGTGCCTCGTTTCCTGGTGTTTTGTTTCTAGATTCCGTTTTTTCTAATTTCAGTTTGTGTTTTTGAGCTTATGTATTGGACAGTTTTTCCAGCAATAAAGCTGCCACCTTAAGTTCATCTTTTGTGTTTGAGATCTGCATTTGGGTCCACCTCCTTCCTGCCTGCCACACAGCTTCACATGACACTGTGTGTCCTTTGTCGGAGTGCCTGTTCCCTTAAACCCCAGTGTTACTAGCTCTAGTGTATTTTCCAAGGTTTAGGTTTCAGCAGTTTATAGTTTTCAGTGTTTCCCTTCTGGATTTATGATTTACCTTTTGTATTATTGCAACCAGCCAATAAACGGTTCACTTCAAATTCACTGCCGTCTGCCTGAGAGTCTACATTTTGGTCCTCCGCACAACATTCAGCCTGCATATCTTGCAGGCCACGAAATGCACAGGACCATAATTGTAGCTATGGGTAGCTATGTGTTGTTGTGATGTCATAACTTTGCAAGACAATGATGAGTGGTGGCATTTATTAAATTGAAAAATTTAGCTGAGCAGCTGATTCATACTGAGGCCACAGAAAACATTACATTTTGGTTCTTCTGCACATAATAAAGCATTTCTAATTCTTGTTTTGCAAATGTTTTAGCACAGTTGGGCAAAGGACTCTGCTTGCTGCATATGTCTTTGTTATTAAAACATAATCAGTTGAATAATTTAACTCTCTAAAGTATACTTTGGTTTCTGTTTGTGTAATGTTTGTCACATGTCGAACATTCAAAATCTATCTAATCTGTCTATGCCACAGTAAATTTTGAATATGTATATTGTAAAGCATATTTTAAAAGCTTGAGCACTGGCGGCTCAAAATACACTCAACAAAAATATAAACGCAACACTTTTGTTTCTGCTCCGATTTTCCATGAGATGGACTTAAAGATCTAAAATTCATTCCAGATACACAATATTACCATTTCTCTCAAACATTGTTCACAAATCAGTCTAAATGTGTGATAGTGAGCACTTCTGCTTTGCTAAGATAATCCATCCCACCTCACAGGTGTGCCACATCAAGATGCTGATCTGACATCATGAGTAGTGCACAGGTGTACCTTATACTGCCCACAATAAAAGGCCACCCTGGAATGTGCAGTTTTGTCTCACAGCAAAATGCCACAGATGCCACAAGCATTGAGGGAGCGTGCAATTGGCATGCTGACAGCAGGAATGTCAACCAGTTCTGTTGCTCGTGCATTGAATGTTCATTTCTCAACCATAAGCCGTCTCCAAAGGCATTTCAGAGAATATGGCAGTACATCCAACCGGCCTCACAACCACAGACCAC
>VVHJ01001006.1:41781-56052 GCA_015107715.1 Tylochromis polylepis | reverse complement strand
AAAAATATTAAAATAAAATTTAAAAAAAATGAATAAAATTTATTTTTTTTTTTTTTTTTTTTTTACTGGTCGAAAAAGCTTCCTTAGAGATGCTACTCTGCTACATGTGCTGCAACAGAGCTAAAAGGGTAAGGTGCTCTAGTGGATAAACGATGTCATTACACATATTTTAAACAACTCAAAATTTGTTTTTCTCTGTAAATAAAAGGTTTTGATCAACATAAACGCTGATGGTGAAATATCTGTCACATCTGCAGGACACTGAACTACCCTTGGGCTATATGCAGACTGCCCTTTGATTGGTAGATTTTGTTAGGGCTTTACATAGCCTGTGTGTACGATGTGTTCTTACCATTCAAGGCTGAAAAATGTCGTTTAGATAGACTATCCATTTTATCTACATTTTTATTCAGAAATTATGTATATGTGTGCTCACGTTTCTATAAAAACAGACCCTAACACTAAGCATTAAGGCAGAGTATGTAGCCAAAATAAAAAGGCCAATGCATTAAAGCAATTAACATTTCATAAAACACATATGTGTGCAATTTGCAGCATAATTTGCTAGGGTGATACAATGGTGTATAAATGTAGGAGATAGTATATTAACTAAACTGTATGTAATATCCACACTGGTTTATGTGGCACTGTGGTGTGTTAGTGTTCTTGTCATGCAGCATCCCTGCCTGGGGTCAGCACGGCACTACAAAAGGTCAAACCCCAAGTAATTTGTTTCGCCGCCACCCCATCACCGACCAAACACAGGGCATCGTATCAGGTAGACCAATTATTATCTGACATGAATCTGAGAGCACAGAGGTCCCACACGACTGCTTCCTCTATTATTAGCAAAATGTCTCTTTCTTTCAGCAAAAAGGCACCTTGTCTCTGATTCCCAGCATGTCTTTGCAGCTACTTATCAGCTGCCAAGTGACTCATTTACCTGCAATGTGCAATTCTGTGTGAGATTTAAAGGTAATTTAACCTACATTCAAGACGAGAAAAGAAATTAAGTGATGCCATTTCTCTCTCTCTCGTTTTACCTCCCTCTTGCTGTCTCCAAAGAATAAACAGCAGTCAAAACTGGGAGCTTTCTCCTGCTTAGTATTCAGCTCTAATTCTCCTGGGTGGACACCCCACTGTGTAGACAATCTGCATTTTGATTGGTGTACACTGGAAGTTTCCGCAAGGCTCTTTAAAAAGCCGATACATTGGAAAACAACATAGGACAGCCATTTAGAGATGCATTTCTAAGAATATTTAGCAGACTGTTCGGTGGGAATAGCAAATAACTTGGCAAGATTTATCTTGTTTCATTAAACAGAACCAGCACTGACACGAGGATATGATGTGAAACCGATCATTTGTTGCGCCGCGACTGTGTTGGCCAACATGAAAATGCCAGCGATATATAACCCTCTCAGAGAGTCATTTGTACAATCTCTCCATTAGGAGCCACTTTGTTCCTGTAGCCCCTCTGGCCTCAAACCAGGCTTCAGCCTCCGATGGCTGTAGTCATGGCAACTGCCTTCATTGTACACTTGCAAATAATGAAGACAATGTGTTTTCCATTTAGAAGAGCTTTTTTTAGTGCACAAAGATATGGAGAGTCCATCCTGTCTGTTTCATTAGGGGGGCTTAATAACGCAATTCCTTCTGCTGGCTAAACTGTAAGAGCTGAATCACAGATTAAATTGGCCTGGTGGGACGCAAGTCAATACCGATGTTCACAATTTGATGTTCGACAGCTAAACTTGGAAAAGTTGTTTTTCTTTCTGGCCTCGGTGGACATGAGTGTTGTAAGAAGAAACATCAAAGAATAGAGAAGTGCCACAGGAAAAAATTTTGTATCTTGATCACACAAAGTGAAAAAAAGGACTAGAAAGGCAGGCAAATGAAAAGTAGAAGAGTTGTCTCTTGCAGGTATTTGATACCCTGTTGATTTTAGCTGACTTTAAGCAGTTTAGGCTGTTTTAAAACTTTTATGTGATTCTTCCAAGTTTCACAAAATCTGGAACTTATTTTCATGTTTTAACCATCAGTTCTTTTAACAATCATATTATTAAGTTCTCAGAAACCAATACTGCTGACATCTATAGTAGCTAAAAGCATTGGGTGATAGGTATTCATTTTCTTTGTGGGAGAGTTTTTCTTAAATTATCTCTCATCTTTGTCACTTTACTTTGAGAATTCAGAGATTTTCACAAAGAACACAACTGCTAAATAGTGCCACAAGGTGGTGCCTCATTCCAGTTTGTTTAGTTGAGGTGGCACGGAGAGTTGTAAACAGGCACCATGCTAGATTCTGACTATGCATGACTAGCAACTGTACTGATCAGAGATCTGGCAATGTATGATTTATATTCAACACCATAAAAAGATAGAAGAAAAAAAAAAGCAGTGTGGAAGTTTCCACATCTGTGTGGGTAAAGATCACAAGCTAATAAACTAGCGCCAGTGCCCAAGCTAGGTAGCAGACCAGCACATTGCTAGTTAACACTAAAACGGGGTCATTTTGAGCCCTTGGCATTTTAGTGCTCATGTAACACTGTTCAAATAAAACCCCCTCATTACATTTTTCACGACTTTTCCCAAAAGGATTTATTCATAAAGCTAACACATTGAATATTGGGCTGTGTGGACCCCCTCCCCGAAACATTATAACCACTTATACCTAGAAACACAGAGAGAATCATTTTGAAGTCCATCAGCATTTGATGTGCCTGGTTGCCTAGCAACACATATTGTTTACACACATTCTAGGTGGATGTGATTGATAGATAAATATATACAATCACTGCAGGGTTGGGCAGGTCGGGGATGGGCTGTTGAGCCATGGCAGAGTGGGGAAGAGTGTGTGACAGGACGTGTTGAGAACCGGGCGGGTTGCTTTCAGAGCAGCAGGGGAACCATAGCTGAACTGAGCAGAGGCCAGAGTGTGGAGAAGTAATCGGAGCAAAAGAAAGAATTAAATTTGGGTTACAGGCCTAAATTATTCAGACATGTTAGGTATTGTGTTGCTTTTTATACTCTTTATTTTATAGTCCATTCTAATAAATACATTACATTTTCAATCTGTAAAAAAAAAAAAAATTTTAATAGTTTGTAAAAACTAATAAAAACCCCTACCAGGCGTTTTTTTTAATCTGATTGCTACATTTAGATATTTTACCCTAATGGGATGTTTAGAATTAGAGGGAGGTGGTGGGTGCAGGGGATGTTGCTGTTAACACACACCACAGCAAATTTATCACCAGTTCTTGATTGTTGGACTGATGGATGCCAGTTCAGCTGGTTCATGGTTCATGCTGGTTCAGCCCTTGTAGCTGAACTACTTAAAAAAAAGTCATGCTGACATGTTTTTCTTCAGATATTATCAATTAGGATATGACATTATATGCAACACTTGTTTTCTTGTATCTCCAAATAGGGTAATTAGGCAATTAGGAATTTTTTAAAACCCTGTTTCATGATGCCGACAGGTTTTTCAGACCTTGCTGCAGAAATGTTGCTGGTTTAAAAGGTCTCAACACTGTTTTTGAAGTTACTGTTACCATAGTCATCACAACAGACACAGTGGCCAAAGTTGTGGAATTTCACCCAAGCTGAAATAATTAGGAATAATTCTTTAACTAAGCACTTGCTTCACTAATGTTACTGCTGAAAACAGTAGCAAAACCTCAACAAGCATAACTCATTTTCAGACTCATTTTCGGAAAAATCCAAATCAGGATTAACAGGCATGCTTGTAAATTAGTACTAGTTTTGTGAGTATGTGCGCACACACACACACATACATACACACACACACACACACACACACACAGAAAGAGAGCATGGAAAGAATGGAAAGAACTTGAGGGGCAGGAATCTCCGTTCCACTGTTTATAGGGAAAACTCCCTGTAAGCTGAGCCAGCTTTCCGGGCCAAAATTAATTCAAGAGTTTTACAAATCACTAGACAGGAAACATGGCGTTGTTCTTCACTTCCACTTCTCCTCTGCAGCCCCTGTAAACATTCTTTTGATTTGCTGTGTTGTTTGCTCGCAAGGAAGACACACAAAGCAGATAGTTACTCTAATTCCTTGATGACAACAGTTTATCTTGCAGAGTGGAGCGTGTTTCATAGAGTACGCTGTGGTGCTTCGTGTGGTGTTTGTGTTAACACAAAACCCTGTAAAGAGTATTGACTGGAGGAGCTGCTGTCAATAGAAATCCTATGATTTCTATTCTTGCTGTTGCGGCGCTTTGTGAACCTACAGTCTGGGGACTCTGTTCTCCTGCTTCCCTGACAACACAGCAAGTAACCTTTATGAAAAAATATTTTTTAAAAAACAAAACAAGGGCACCACAATACCACTTCAGAGCAGTTTTGTTGCTACAACAAACAAAGCAGTAAGCTCTGGCACTCCTGTGTGTGCGGGAGCCACAGTGCACTGTGATTGATATACAGGAGATAAGACGCTGTTTGACTCCTGAATCCGCCTCAAATCGCGCGGTCCCTGTGACGTAATGGCCATTCGTTATCTCTGCCGCACACATCCCGTGCTGCTGATAGGTGAGGCAGAACCACTCATATCGAACACTTCCGGAAGAGTTTCTCGTTGAATAAATGAGCCACTTGTACAAAATCTCTATTAACAGTATTGAGGTGCTTTGCGGATAGTCAGCATGGAGAATGACAGCAATTCAAACACTGAGCAAAGACAAGTGCAATTGGAAATAGTGCTAAAGTCAATTAACAAATCCATTAATAATGACCATAACTTCTCAAACGTTTTCCTTATTTTGGAACTTGTGCACTATTTTTAAACAACTTGCAGCCCTAGTATTAATCTATTAACCCAAATAGACTGATTGATAATAACAGCAGTCCCTTGGTGCAGCCAAATTCTCACCACGGATGCTGAAAAATGTAGAAAATCCACTTCAGCCCCTAGCTGCTCATTACCTGCTGATTGTAAACCAGCACAAGGAGTTTTCATGGAAAGCTTGCATGATTGGTACACTTCAGCTCAATACACCGCATGTATTTTTAATGAGACAAGCCTTTTTGATAGAGCAAGATTGCTAGCATGACTGATGATGCATTACATCTCAACTGGGTATTTGAGAAATCTTTTATGTGGGAGGCTTTATGTTTTGAAGTGATCACAAATAATGAATTAGCTTTTAGTCATTTGTGGTCCCAAGGCAAAAAGAAAAAAAAAAGACTCTTCAGAAATCATTTATGCTTGTGATGGACACCGGATTGCTGGAGACTTTTAAGTGCAGTCTCTTAGCTCCCTGTGGAGATCTAAGTTAGTCATTTGTCACCTTGTGGTAGTGCTGAACACATCCTTACGAGGCCCTACCCAACGCAGAGGCTCGGCTAATGCTTCTTACTGGCTCTCAATGCCATTGCTGCACACACATACACACACCCCTACACGATAAAAGCACAAGCACTGTTCAAGCACTTTAGAGAGAATGACACGAGAGGACACAATGTTGCTAAAGGTTAAAGAAAGCACAACAAATATGAAGACTGCAGGAGAATTTTGATTAATGTTAGACCTCCGCCATACACTCAGAGGTGCACACATATTCCCAAACCACCATCAGAGAGGGACAGAGGCTGCACTGAACCTCTAAGAGACCACCAGGTGTGACCTATTCATTATTTACCAACATAGGCAAGCTAGCAGCATCTGCACACAGTGCACAACCCCCTGCTTTTTGTAGGAGAAATGTGTTGAGATCAGATGGGGAGAGGGCACCTTTGTGGATACAAATCTTTGTTCACACACTGCCTGTCTGTCACCCTGCAATGCTCTTCGCAGCAGACAAAACGCATCTATGATTTTTCACTGCTGTAAAGACAGTTCCACTTGTCCAGAACAGTGGCAGCTGAAGAAATCTACACAGACTAGTACAATTACTAATTTCCACAAAGGCACAATCACACAACAAAACATTTAAGTGCCTCTCCATATGGTTAGTTTCTGGGAGTTCTGTGGGGCGATAAATATGCATCTTGTCGTATTAGCTTGGGTGGGAGGCAGCTAGCACATCCCCAATGGAGGGGAAATATGTTGTCTGGTAACATATGTTTCATTTACTTGCCATTTTTTTCTCATCTGTTGAGGACTGAATAGGACTTAAAGGCTCTTATTTCATGTATTTCATGCAACTTGTTTAGATTTAGTTTGAAATTGTGGGAGGTGGGGGGCACGTGCTTGTGCATATAGGCATGCACATGGATGCAAAAGTAGGCACACACAGATTTCCTTAATTAATTATAAAATAATATTTTATGAGCCTTAATAACCAAATGCTTAAAGAATAAATAACAGATTGATAGCATCACCTCTATATGCTTGTCCCACAGTAAGACTTGGTAAAGGTGTTGGAAGGCAGCTGGTAACAGTGGCATATGGACCTGTTCTCCACCTTTAATTTGAGTGGCCCTCCAGCTTGCAATGGATGTTCAGGGCAGAACATCTTGGAATGCCAGCTGCATTCCAAGATGGTGGTGCTGGAGTCTCTTGGTTCATGTGACCAGAGACTCATGCAGCTAAATGATATCAAAGAGCACCACAGCTGCAATGTGGCTGGTGAGATAAAACATGAGACGACTTAACTCTCAAAATAAAAGGCAGGGTATCGCACATTAGAAAATCAATTTTGGAATCCGTTGTTCTATTGGAGGGATAAAACACATAGATAGAATGTCTTTGTGGGTAACAATGGATTCTAATTATAACTGTGAGTTGTCACTATGAGCAAAATGAGCACAACAGTGATTTTCCTCATTGTTAATATAAAGCTATCCATTCAGGCAGCTTTAAAGAACAGAAACATCGTCTTCAAAATTGAAGGTGAAAGGGAAAGTCACGCTATGTCAGTGTGCAACAGAACATAAACATGCGACAGAGCTGATAAACGCCTACAGATGTGTGGATGACATCCCACACAACTTCAAAACATTGAGAGAAGTCGGCAAAGGTCGCTACCTGTGAGGATGGAGCAAATTCCAGCAGATGACTGAGGATATGAAATGTTGACAGATGGGAAATAAGCCTGATGTCAATAACAAATCTGCACGGGGAGGGAGGATCACCTCATATCAGTGATTACTTACGTACATTGTGCACCGCCACACTTGAGATGAAAGCCTTTAAGTGCAGCTATTTTAACAGCTTAGGTGAGATAAACAGGTGTCATTCCTACGAATGATCCATTTTATCCAGCGTGTATTTGATATTCTTTTATCTTTTGTATAACCACAGCACCAGTAGAGATAAATGGCCCTTCCATGGACAACTTGGCAGAGGTTCACACACATCAAGGGTCATTAAGGTGGCTGACAAAAGCTTTTTTCTTTAATGAATCTGGGTGTAAGTGTTCAGCCTCTTCTTGTTGAGACAATGTGTAGTGCGTGTGTGTGTGTGTTTAGGTGATGCATTGCAGTGTGTGAAGAAACGTGGTTTCATTTCTTCTTGTAACACCCTAATGACTTTATTGTTTCATTCTTATCCAGCCTCCAGAAGCTATTACCATATAAACACCTGTGTTATCAAAGCACTGCAAACAATTTCCTGGATAATTTAACAAAGATGCGATTGTTGATTCGGTATGAGGTTGTGTGACTTATGAGTCTGTGTGTGTGTGTGTTTGTGTGTGTGTGCATATTTTGAGATATCTATTTTCTCAGTGAGTGTGCTTGTGTGTGGACATTTTGAGATATCTATTTTCTATGTGAATGTTTGTCTCTGAGTGCATTTAGTTATATCCATTTCGCGGTGTGTGTGTGCTTGTGTGTGTGTGTGTGTGTGTGTGTGTGTGTGGGCAGAGCTTAAACCTACTGGAACCTGGCTACAGCTGGCCACTTTTCAGCTCCAATTGTGAGGGAAAATATGTCTGAGTAACCATAAATGGAGGTTGTTTTGGTGAAGAGGGGACAGAGTGAATGCTCGGCATTACCATCATTCTTCATGCAATCTGTATCAAAACCCTGGGTGAGGCAGACAAAAAGGGAACACTTGCATAACGTAGGAGCCTGATGTTACCCTGCAGAACTGGACCTCTAGTGCCCCCCCCACCCAGTCCTCCCTTTTTCTGTCTTTGACTCTCCCTCTGTTTCCCTCCCTGCCTCTCAGTCACAGGGGCTGGATTGTTCTGCTGAGGCTTGGCAGAGGCTGCGGATGGGAAAAGTGCAGGGGAGGCAGCTAACACTTCCTGCCTCCCTGAATCAGAGAGTTAACCTTCACCGAGGGCACAATGGCTTCTCGTTAGCGAAACCACCCCACATGCAGGCAGCCTGTCACCAGCCATGTTCCTGTTCGCTGACCCCCTTTTGTGTTTCTCTGTCCTCTGTTGGACTTCATGTCCGACAGCAGCTGCACCTCAGATGAGCACAATGGAGGAGTTTTACAGTATAGCAACTAGAATTAAAAGTAAGCATTTACTCTTTTTGAGGACATGAGAGTGATGCATACTAGCAGACAACAGCCTTACATGAATTTGCAAGTGATATTTCAACTTGAACTGAGGTTAAGATTACAAGAGTGAAAATGAAATGAAATAATCTGCAGTGCACATGTGCATGGGTTAGCACTTTTGAATGGTACTGTATTCCGGTCCAAGCTACTCAAGTCGCAGTTCAGACATGCAGTCCATGTCAGTGCAGATACATATAATATACACTGTGAAGGAATTTAATAGGTGGGTATGAGAAATTAGTTTCACCCATTCAGTATCACACCACTGTCAAAAATATGATTGCCAATATCACGAGTTACCGTGATAGATAACGGCCAGAAAATTGTTTTTGTACAACACTATGACTTCACAGTGAGGCTGACCTTTAACCTTTTGGATATAAAATATCATCAGCTGACAATTTTAACCAATCAGGCATTTCATTTTTGTGGACTGTTGTTAAATTCTAAGTGAATGTTTGTGCTGCAACTGGATTTTCTCCGGAAGCATCCTGAGATAGATATTGCTTTCACAAGACTGGGACAGAGCTGAGGTCACAGTGACCTTGACCTCTGGCCAGAAAAAAATATGAACAGCTCATCCTTAGGTCCAAGTACAGGTTAGTAACAAATTTGAAGTAATTTTCTCAAAGCATTTAAGAGATATGAGGTTAATATTAGGTGGATGAATATAGAGACAACACGGGGAAAACAATGTCACCAGCAGCAGCTCTCACTGGAGCAGAGGCACTGAAGAATAACAAGGTATGGAGTTTAAAAACAGTGAGTTTAACAGACCTCTGTGGCCCACTCCTGATCCTTGAAGCAAGAGACTCAAGGCTACATTAGCGGCGACTGGAAGAACACATCTTAGTCTCCAACTAAATTGTCAGCACAGAAGTTGCTTTGTGGGCAAAGTAGCCTAGACAGACTGTAACAAGAAAGTGTCATTTGATTTGCCATTTGCCATATCAAGGAATCTCATGATGCCTGCAGTTTCAAGCAATCAGGTTTATCATCCCTACAGAAAATCACTGTGTTACAGACCTTTGTATAAATAACGGCAATAAAAACCTTATCTTCAGAGTAATAGACAACCGTAGACAACTTAGGACAAGCAAACACTATACTGTACATTCCCCAGGATGGATTATGAGACACACACAATCTCACAGAACTACTATAGCACAAACAAGAATGATATCACCCACCCACCACTGTAAAAAGGTGGATTCATGCTGGTGTATGTGATTGAGATAAGGGGTACAAAACAATGTGGGCTGAAGAGATGACAGGAAACAAAGCTGAATTTGTCCAGATGAGTCACAAAAGTCAACAGAAAAGAGTGAATGCAGTGGAGGTAAATGGTTTCTCCCTTGTTTTCCTCTCATTTTCACTGGCAAAAAAGGAGCATGAGGAAGGCTAGCCTAAGAGAAAATAAAGCATTGATTTTGCACACCGCCCTCTCTAAGGCAGAGGACTCCAATCAATAGGCTCAAGTAATACTCTGCACAAGTTTAATGCTTGAGCTGTACAGAGGCAGACAACTGCTTTGTCTGGAAATTATTCCTTTTTTTTATTGCAGTGGCATTGCTGTTTGAAAGCGAAACAAAAGTAACTAGAGATCTGTTTAAAGAAACCATACCCAGGACGCTGATGACCAGAAGTCTGAGACTGGTGAAGCAGTTGGTGCAGGCAGATCACCGTGTGGTCAAGGGTTCATCTAAATCAACTGGGGAAGTTACACGTGTTAGCCACTTTGTACGGTCATCTGGAAGAGAAAGGGAGAAGGGGGAGGGGTTTAAAGCATCAGGAGAGAGGGTCATGTTGCAAATCAGCAGCTGACCAGAGAGATGACCTCCAGCTAAAGCTGTGACCTTTGACACTGAGTGCTAGGAAAGCTGGAGAAACAGATATTGTCACTCTCCATGAATGGAGATTGAGCCAAGATAGGCATATGCTTCTTTGAAGTAGCCACTGAAAACTACAAACTCAAGGGTCTGCAGGTGATCCAATGCCTTCTGACAACATAAATGACTCAAGTAAGTCTGGCTGAGCATATGGGGAATCTGATGAACTAAAAAAAGAAAAAGAAAAAAACCCAAAAACTGTTCCTCCACTTTCATTTCCTGACTCCTTGCTTTTCCTTTTAAGGTTCCTGCACCACCTGTAAAACGTTAAAAAGCCTTGACCCAAAGATTTGAACACTCATTAAGCTTTTTAACGTGGAGAATTCTCTGATATCCCCTCTCTCAGATGTTTCTCTCTTTGCTGACCAAATGGTATATCAAGTTCAGGAAATTAGCCAGTTCCTGTCGGGGAAAAGAAAGAAAGAAAGCTGAACAAGACCAGTATCAATGCAACACAGCTTTTACGCCGATGCTTCTCAGGCTTCTCTTACATCCCGTGGACAAAATCGGAGAGAATCAAAGCTCATCTACGCTTTTATGTTGGCTTCAGAAACCATTTTAGTATGTTTTGTTGAAATTGAGACAGAAAATGAAAATATACAGCTGCATGCATGAGCTTTCGCGGTGCAGTGAATTGCATGCTAGTCAAAGGGCAGACCTCTCAGCACCTTAAAAACACCTGGATATTCCTCTGGGCTAGTTCATTGCGAATAATATGGCCATTAGGTCATTTAATATCCTCTGGATAAATTGCTTTGGACCCTCAAGACACAACTGCTGTCCACACATCAGAAACCAATCAAAGGTCTGTCCTAGTTATGGCAAAGACGCAACATGTCTCCAGGGAAATAGAGAGAGGCAAGATAATCAAAGACGATCCACCACTTCCTGTCCTTTATCAGCCCAAAGAATCTAAATGGGCTGTGATTAGGGTCGTGCTTTAACCAAATTTATCATAAGCAAGATTAAACACTGAATGACAGTGAAAGTTGACCCACTGAGTAGTCGGATGAATGACAGCAGTAGCTTTGCTAGAGCCACCACCAGCACCAGCCTGGGTTTGGCATGTCACACAACTGTGACCCCAGTCGCAGTCACAACCCACACACACAGTGTGGCTATAGCACTGGTTGAAACACTAACCCTGCTGTTTCCATTGCACTCTTCAAACAGACAACTGGCCCCTGCAGCATGTGGTGAAAAGCGCTTTCTCGTGCATGAATAAACAAGTGCACACAAAGACAAAAATACAAGCTAATGTGAGAAAATCTAAGTTGTTTACATGAAAAAAAAAAAAAATTAAAAAAAACTTCTCAAAGAGAACTCGCCAACTTAGCACCCGATTCTTAGCTTGAATCTGGACAGTGTCTACTTGAGCTCTGTTGACCTGCAGGCGTCGAGGCAGACCTTTGCATGCTGCAACTGAAATTAGGTTAGGAGAAGTCATTTGTCTTTGGTGGAGGGAGCACGAGGAAAAAAAGAGAGGCTAAAGAGGCCAGATTGAGCAGGAAGGCTGCAAAGGGGAAGGAGTTCATGCAGACTAACATCTGTGATATTTCTTCACTTCATACTCCTTCTCCCATCCCCCCCTTTTTGCATGTGCCAAATGTTAAGGTGGGGCTTACAAAAGCAGCAAAGTGTGAGTGTCGTATTTTTGTTGGGTGCTGTGAATAGTACTGTCGCTGATGGCCACATGTAATCATAAATTCTTAGAGTTTGAAAAAAATATATAAATCAAACGTTTTTATATTCTTACTATTAAAGTCAAAGAAACTGTGTATAAATTTTGTAATTTACAATTCCTAGTTATATGCAACTTGTTTATCTCCATCATGGTTTCTTACTGCTTTGAGAATGAGAATGGTGTTACAGCTCATTTGCTACACTTATTGATTATATGCATTTACCTTTTCTCGACCAGCGAGCTCTGAAAAGCCTCGGCTCGATTTCCAACAGAAAACACATGCAAAACATACATATATACTTGTTATTTCCAGGTGATTGCGTTGTAGTTTAGCGGATTCTGTGGTATTAAGCTACTTGCAAGGAGGTAAGACATCTGGATATTTCAGAAACTGTGAATTTGTTGTGGATTTCGTGACTTTGAATTATATTGTAGATGCTGGTGCACTAACTCATCTGTAAAAAATAATAAAAACCAAACTAACCAAATAAAGATGAATCAGAATATTCACCAGGTGATTAACCAAACACGCTGTATATTTCTTTATTGGTAAGGCTTTCATGTCTGTCAGGCTTCATCGTTTAACCTACAAACCTGAAACAAAAGAATTTATGTAGAAGTACAGAATAAAAATACAAATAAGAATAAAAATAATTCTGGTAATTATCTGTACTGTTAATTTCTCTTTTCCACAGTTTTCCATGATTTTTTCTTCTTCATCTCTTTTATTTGTTCCTCTGTTCTTTGACCTCTGTAAATGTTTTTATAATTGTAGTGTCTTTACCTTACAATATAAACCACCTTGTGGCGACTGTTGTTGTAATTTGGCACTGTATAAATACAACTGAACTGAATTGAATTGTAAACCTGTTCTACTGTTACTATTATTGTTATATTACTTTCAATAAAGTTGATGAAAAAGTATGTTGTAATGATATTTTAAAGCGTCACCACAGATTGTACAGTCATTCCCACTCCTGCTCTCTTCAGTACAAGCTAATTATGAAAATTGCCCTAGAACACAACTGTTGCTAGTAAGTAAGAGGCGCAGGAATATCTGTGATAACTGCCAATGGGTAACCTGTAATTTTTTGCCACCATGCCATTGCTGAGTTGTTTATAAATGGATTCTAACAGGCTAACTTGCACAGTGTGATAATAGCTCATCCCTATTTCCATAGTGAGGAAAAAGCTCACGTTACTCCACTATGTTGGTTCATTATCTCAACCTCCTCTCTGGGAAAAGCACAACCACAAAATGCCTCAGCTTGCTTGAACAGATACTTGCAGCGTGTTGTGGGCTTGCCCCACTTTGTCTTAGATACATTACATACTCACACACAGGTATACACAAAACCTCTGTGCCATGTCTCTTGTTAATAGGGGTTTTCTTTAGGTGGATGTAACAAGGAGCCATGCAATGCCCATGATTTTTAATAAATACAAAAATAGTTGCTGTAGGCGACTATAATGGGGGAGTTTGTCTTACTTTTTTAAACAAATATCTATTATGTTTAAGTTTAATAGTAGATTTAAAATGCATAAATATGATTTTCAACTCATTATATAATGTGTGTGTGCTAATATGTAAGCCCCAGTAAATGTTATTAACTCATGTTAAGACACTTATTCACATCTGTTACGTGCTTACAGGACTACATAAGTGTAGCTAATAGCAACATGTTCATGGTTAGATTATTCATGAGCAATTATAACAGTGCCTGTTAAAAGCATTAATAAAAGTCTTGATTTTTTTTTTTAAAGAATTGCTCATAAAAAGTTGTTGAAAATGACTGAAGCAGTGTAACATCTTCAAGACTTTTACCTTCAACAAAAATCATTACCTTTGTCAAATTCTTAAGTTTAAGAAGCTTTATCCTTAGACCGTAACAGTTAACTGATGACCATGCTCGTCTTAGATTAATTCTTTAGCTAATTGATTAATTAAGTAGTCATTTCGGCATTGCTAATTTGGGGCTTAAGACAATGAATGAGCATCCCACCCTTACCCGCACTGAAGGGGTGGGGGGAGGACACTATTTAGGAAAAAAATGCTTGGCCGCTGCTGCCACCTTGTTCTCGTGACTGGAAACATTATTTGTCTGCTGGCTCAGATGGTGCCTCCTGTCTCTAAGATGAACGCCCCCCCCCCCCCCCCCCCCCCCCCCCCACCACACCCCCTCCCCCCCCCCCCCACCCCACCACCACCCCCCCCA